>KZ308429.1:670402-707462 GCA_000376725.2 Ladona fulva | reverse complement strand
ATCGACCTTTGTTTTCCCATCCAGAGAAGATTCTGACACTCAGATATAATTAAAGAGTTTTAAAAATCTCTGTGAAAGGAAAAAAAAATAATGTTTTAGGTGAAACTTTCGCTAAAGGAATTCCAAAACTTCTCTCACATCGATGCATTTAACGGAAGACGATTAGTCTTTCAAACCGTATTTCTTTATTCATCTTTTCTTCTTCAATTTTAATCTTATCGTTCCTTTACATTACTTAGCATGCCTTACTGCGGAACCAATAATTTCCACTTCTTTTATACTAAATGTACCCTACTTATAAATTAAAGAATGGACTATATCCTCCATTATGCGCCCCCTAAGAATATACGCCCTGGGCAAGAACCCACATATATACAATATCGGTGTTTATTACGGAGCATGTACTCTTATATCCAATTCTATTATAGGTTACTAATGCATGTCTTTTGCGGAGTTATAAATATTTGAATCAACTCATCATATATTTTTTCCTCTGATCTATATAGGATCGGAGCCGTCTCATAGTTAAAAAAATTAAAGTTAAAATAATTATAATTATAACAGTGGTATTGTCTTAATAAGTATATTTGTTGGAATTTATTTCAATGGACACCAAAAATTATTCCTTGAAAAAGTAGGAGTCTTTTAAAAAATGGAGATTTATTCATATAAAAGGACGCCTGCCTGACCCAGGGTGCTTATATACCTCAGTCAGGCCCTGCCCAGGATTGGAGAATGAGATATGTCACGGGTCGAAGGTCATACTTGTCTCTTAAAATTGTTATTTGTTTGTAAATTGCCGTGCCTAGGCGAATCCACCGCTCTGAATTCCACCTTCACGTTAAGAAACTTAGCTGCATTTTAACTCTATGGAATAACAGTGGCGAAATGTCTCTGGAAGGGGTTCTGTGCCACGGAGTAAATGCAAAATTGCCTGCATTCTTGAGGCAAGCAAACTTCTGCCCTATATTTATCAAAGATGGAATCAGATATATATTTAAACATATTCCCTGCGAGTCAGTGGGGTTTGTAACTGATAATATTTATATAATTACAATTTAATTTCCATAATCTCGATTTTTTAAACCCATTTTGTCTCTGAGGGGGTCTAAAAACCCAACCTCCATGGCTACCCGCTGGGAGCAGCAATCTAAACTTAAAGACATCATGTTCATCAAGCGTACATCAAAGTCATTTCATTTTTATTAGTAACTGCAACGATTCTTTGCGGTGCTCTCAGATAAACGAACAGTAATGTTTTCGAAGTAGTTCTTTCCCGGTGAATCGCATGTAGGAATATTACTTGGGACTCGAACCGGGTAGCGTCTCTGGAGAGACGATCCCATATGCTTCATATTAAAGTCATAATGCCTCTTGTCTTAAGAAGATTTAAATTATTGCTCTGATCATCGGTTGGTTTTTTAGCTTTAACGTCTTCAATTCCTATTTGGGACATACGACTTTTCGGCACTTGTAGGAATTCTTCAGTACTTTTTTTCGACCTATGAAATAAACTTTGCGGAATATTTGCAACACTTTTATTAAAAGGTTTTGTTTAGTAATAGAATCTACGAAGGACATTCCGAAAGTAAATTTCGTCATTTTATTTCACCGGAAACCTTTATTATAAACAGAACATATTCAATGTCATAACAAAATACAATTTTCTTTCCCAAACGTGGGGTAGGAAGAGAGGTTAGTAATGAGGCAGAAGCATGACGGTTATTACAGTGCACATTTTCAGTGTTTGCATCTGCATGTGACTTCGCCTATGTGATTCCGTTGCTCGACTGATCTTTAGAGATGAAACGATTGCTCTTTGATGTCCCTTAACGACAACTTGAGGACAGGCTGTGGCCAGATAGAGATTTTCCAGTTGAGGGTTTTATCGGAGATTCAAAAGCCCCCAAATTGTGCAAACCATAGCTTTGAAAGCCTCTGACACGTGTCGTATGAGCAGTATACCCATATACTCATATCGCCATCATTAGATGCATAAATATAGATTGGGTCAACTTATTTAGAGGGTTGTTACTGACAGTGATGAAAATAAATAGTTACCTCGAGACATAGCAGTCATGGAGGGCAAATACGAATATTGAAAAGCTTTAAAGAAGAATTAAAAAATAATTTTAAAATGTTGAACTTTTCACTGTCCACTGCTGCAGTAAAATGCGAAATTAAATGGTAAGTAAGGTGGCTTTACAGACGAACATAATTAATGTAGCTCTTTTGATAAATAAAACAGCGATTATAAATTATCGTTGCAGGGCGAGGTGACGTAATAGTAATCGACGGCCAAATTATTTAAATGAAAACAGGAAACGTAAAAAATTAACGTAACGAGTTTGTTCTCCCGCGAGGGCGACTTCTCTTTTATGTACTTGTTTTGTAACTTTTAATTAATAGCTCTACTATTCATTTGTTTTGACAAGGACTTTCCCGGTTTTGAGGTATGGCTCAGGACAATTTTTCATCCTGTCGCGTTTTACGAATGAGTGACTTTAAATGGTACATAATTACAATGAAAGGATTAAGTTAATTGCGGGAATTGAGAGATGTAAAAATTCATAATTCAAAGACAAGAATGATTTATTGACACTCCACACGCCACCAGTGGCTGACTGGCAAACTCAAATGGGCTACAGCTATGTGTTTGGGGGCTTCCGGATTGACATGTGGGTAACGCGTTTGACTCTTGTAAAAGCGGTTCCTGATTCGATTCCCGGTGGGGACTCATGTGCGAAATGACCTCAGCTATCGAAGCACCTTTGAAAATTACTTTTACTACGTTTTGGAACAATGTCCTAGGACTGATATTATAACCTACACTTAAGATGGACTTAATTTATCACTTTAGTGCCCTGTATTGTAATTGTTAAAGTAAAGATAATAGTTAATACCCATGCCAATGAATCATGTATATAAGATAACCTGTAATATTCACTTTAACTTTCGCAAACTATCACAATACCGAGCCCTAGTCTTCTGCCTCTGAAATTACCGCAGCTGTCTGTGGAAAATAATCATAGGTATTTAGCGATTATGAGGTACGAGTAGTAGTGCAAGTAATAATACCTTCAAATGGCTTCTCATTCTCACCAAGGGACGGTAAAATTAACAGATTTGATTTGACATTGGACCTAACTTGGCAGTTTCTCTGTAACTTTCTCGCTGAAAATTATTCCGTGTGTAAATGGAGCCGGAGACTGCATTTTTCATGACTTTGTCGAAAACTATCGACTTTTCGCGGAATGAGCATAGTTGATAATTGATTGGTTTAATCGTTAGATTTTGCGAAAAATTGCTTCTGATCCTCTCTCTCAGTCCAGCATTGCCTGTTCCGTAGATCCTCTTCTAAGCACTCTTTAAGTTAATATGTTTGAATTATTTACAAATCAAAGGTGTAGAGACTTTAGTTACCTTATAAATTCGTTTGAATATGGCGGACTTCATGGATCGTCATGCAAACTGAGTAAACAATTTTTTTGACTTATTAACTTTATATAAATATTTTTCGTTTTATTTTGATATAAGACTGCATTTATAAAACGGGAAAAATATTTGAGTTTTTTAAAGTTTAGCGACTAGTCAATTTTCATTTAAGACTTTATATCTAGTACGCAGAAAAAACTAATTGGCGTATGTGTAAGTTACCATATTGTGAGGATATTGACCTGTATACTTTTAGATTTCAATGGTTTTGGAGTACAATGAAGCATCTAATAACGAACATTTTTTTCGCAGTCTTTTGAGACGTGGCGAACAAACTCGGATTACGAATCCCTCTACGGATGCACAAGCAAGTGCAAGGGCCAAGAAAACAAGATGATGACCGAAACAAAAGGAATAATTTTCATTCCTGCTTACACATATATAATTGAGTGTGCTTATTTACAGTGGCGTAGCCAGAGATGAGGGTTGGGTGTTAAAATCTCGCTGAGCTAAATTGGATTTTCTAATATCCATGCTATGGGAGATAAATTGTAATTGTGTAAATATTTAAAGTTATACACGGCACTAGTGACTCACAGGGAATATCTGATCCCGTCTTTATTTCATGTAATGCAGCAGATTGCCTGCCCCGGGAACGCAGGCAATTTTGCGTTCATTTATGGCTCCGAACCCCACCCAGGGACAGATCCTGGCCTCGCTTTTGTATTTAACATGTGTAGAGACTTGAGGCACTATTATGTGTTGATATCTGGAATAGGGAACACCGGAAATTTCGTTTCGACCAATGACTGATACCGGAACGAATAATCTTCCCAAACCGAGGAATCACCGTATTTTAAATGTCAACTGAGTAAAACCGAATTTTCTTATAAATGAATCTTAGGCTATTTTACGAATGGTAATCATTTTTCCTGGTCAAAACTGATCTGGTTAGAATTTAATAACGAGGAAAACGAATCAGCCTTTGTCTTGTTTCGTTTTTAATGGCAGTTAAACCTCTTTATCTTGCGAAGGGATCGACTGAAATTGAAACAACAGAATGTGTAGTGACGCCGATCGAGCGGAGAAAGCTGCCTGAGTTTGAGAGCGAAAATAAGCAGTTATTTGTGTTTAAAAAGAAGCTCCGCTGTCCATGAAATTCTTTTTTGTGATCAAAATTGCGCTGAAACAAAACGGGAATGGATTCACAAATAAACGAAAACCCTCTAAATAAATGTCGGTTCATGCTCGGTGATTCCCGAAGTTTTAAAATCATGAATTTCACCACTAGTTAACAATAGTCCGACATATTTATCCATAAAAATCAATTTGCAAAAATTTGAAATACCTTACGGTTAAATAGATGGTACGGGGATAGTAATCATCATGGCGCCAACGTACTCAAGGGTTCGAAATTTTCCCGGAGAACTCTCATCGTCTTCCACAAAAGGACTCAAATATCTCCTTTTTTACGCGCCTAAGCGTAAGTGGACTGACTTTTTCGCTGAATCTTTTGGAAATCGCAAATTCAATACCTTTCAGCTGAATCCCATACCCTGCAGGAATGCTCCAGATGGGATCTAACCTGAAATTTGGAATTTTTCCGCCCGATTTTCCTCCATAACGTAAACAATTATCGAATGGCCGCAAGGAAATAAATGCCTTTCTAAAAGTACGTATATCGGGAAAGGATAATGAAGGCATTATCTCCGAGTTTAAATTGGTTGGACTGAGTGGGTATTGAAAGGGCGTTTTGCGCATGCCCAATGGCCATTGCCCTCGCCTCCGCCCCTCAGCCGCTGTTGCCACGGAGACCCGGGAAACAGGCTTTGATCATCACATCCACCTTCCGCCTCTCAACAAAATTAACCTCTTTGTTATTGACTAGCTAGAAGTGATTACCATTATCAAGGGTTGATAATCTGTGGGTTGTTTGTCGCAGCTCTCCCAGTCACCTTGTTCGCTGTCAATCGCTTCATTTCCGCATGATTCCTAACCATAACAGAAACCATCACCTGCCTCTGTCCATAGATCTTCCTGTTAATTCCTCCATTCCGGTATACCTTTTATTACCACCTTCTGCAGACTCTTATGCCTTAGTTATTTCACGATCATTTTTCTTCGTCTTCTCAACTTTGCCTCGAACCGAGACCAAAACGATAACCAAAAGTATCTTATTTTTTCTGAAGTGAAAACCGAACCGAAAAAACGGGATATCCTGAACCGAAACCGAAAACTGTTATTTATTCCGCTCCGATTTACACTTCTAAACAATACCATCCTCCTCAAGTTTAGTTGGTGGAATGTCTTAAACACGTGAAGCTATATCTTGCAACTAACTATTACTAAGTTCTGTTCTATTCTATATCTATTAAAATAGTTAATATTGCTCTAAAGAACAATATGATATAAATTTAAAAAGCTGTGAATTACAAAACAAGCTTTTAGAGAGATACAATATTACAATTGTTCTAGCGAAAAAGCGCTTCGAACCGGTTGAACGAGGCAGCAGGAATGAATCCAGAACTGAATCGATTTTTGTTTTTGTCGTTGAACGGGAGCGAAAACAAGGAAAAACTTGCGATTCAGTCGCCTGCTTCTTGGCAGTTTTTCGCGGTATTCTCTTTTCATTTGTTCTCCAAAGGGAGTTTCATCATTTAATCGGTTTGACCATTTTATTTACATCGTGGTAATGATGGAAGGGTATTTATTTATTTCCTTACATCGTATTATGAATACATAAGTCATGATAAACATGACTTATCCGTCTTTTATTCGTTGCTGAATTCTCCCACTGACTAGCCTCCCCTAATTTTTCTTCTCGTCTACTATCGTGTTCTTAACAGATCCACCCGTTCAACGTCTCCACTTGTTCATTATTCTACACCAAGATATTCGGTTAACGAACTTTACCTGTTCTTTCGCCTACCTACTGTGGTGAATTCCCTTCTTTTTCCTGCCTAAAGAGACATTTATATAATTAGGTTTAACTCACTCCAGATCATTTTAGCTGCTGCTACTAATTGCAATTTTGTCAATCCTTGACGCCCCTGCCTTTCTTCGTCTCTTGTTTTATTTTTCTCTCATCCTATATCTTGTTTTTTTGCTGTATTTTTGTAGTCCATACCTGTTATGTTATCACTTTATGTGACAAGTAAAGAAATAAAAGTATGATAAGATTGTCAGCTATTATTCTTTCCCTGTTTATATTTGGGCAGTTTCACTTACTCTTTCTCTGTTGCTATTTGTATTGCTAGGGAATACTTTATGTATCGTAGATTGAAATTGAAGCGAGCATAGTGTACTTCACAAATTAGTGTACTTACAAACGTTTGTAGTATACTTTACGAAAAATGCAAAAACTAGCGATATAGAGCAGAGCAGCGCCGTTTTTCATGACATCTTAGCAATTTTTAAATTAAACATTTTTCAAAGCAACATTAAAACCATTCGCATCACTTTAACTAAAACCACTCATAAAATCCTTTCAACGCTCCAGGCTGTTCGTTAATTTATCGCTCAAAAAGAAAGAGGAAAAGTAACGAAGATGTTCCACTCTTTAGGTTTTGTTCTCTCTATCCTGAGTAAATTGTTTGCATGTTCAACTATTTCGGAAATATTTAGCATATTTTTGGGAATCTTTATCGTCTGAAATCTTAATTCCGTATCATGAAGTTCTGCAATCGTAAAAATATATATTGCATAGCAATATTATGAAGTTGTAAGAATAAAAGGGGCGGAAAGTAAAATAAGGATCTATCAAAATGTATGTTATCCTCAGCATTGTGGTACTTCAGTAATATACCCTAGGGGACTAATTGAATTTTGTCTTATATGATTTTCATCGTCATTATTATCCATCATTATTTGAAATCGTAAAACATTATTACATTAATGTATGCCATACATCAAGTAGTGCATTTACCTAACATTATTGCCCTCTTGAGGTTATGCCTTCATCGGGAGGTGCTTACTTAAACGGTTATTGAGTGTTATACAGTATAATCGGAATTAGCTACTTGATAACGATCTTCATTGCATTATAATAGGGATTGGTAATCCGTCCGTTATATGCCCTGCTTTGGAAGAGAAACCATTCTGAATAACCCCCCGAGGCCTGTTATAATATCTGTAGAATTGAATTTGTTATAACAGTATGCAATTCGTATTTGAAAATTAACCAATTTCCATTAGGAAATTAAATACAGGAAAATCTCAGAATAACTATCGTTGCGAATATATTTATGTATTTATTTTTTCGGTTTCGGAAACATCTCTGAGAAATACACGTAAAGGTACAGACCTCTCTTCTTCTACAAAATTTGATTATAAATAATGATCGGGGAGGAGAGTCGTAGGAAAGAAAATTATACACATTCTTATTTCTTTTCACTTAAATGTGTCAATTCGTTGACGAAACTAGTAAATGAAAATCTGATGTGGAATTTAAGAGGTCTTTCTTTTAAGATGTGTGTGTGTGTGATATTGCACGAAGTCACTCTTGACCTTATTGATTTAAGTTGCCCTATCGTTAGCTTCGTTAATTTAAAGTTAGCAAGTTGTTTTCCCAACTCAAGTTAAACTTTCGTTCCTATACTTCTAAAGTTTATTTTACATCGGATGTTGAACCGACAACTCTGAAAACTCGCCTCAGTTATGACCGAAATGTTTTAGAAATGTACATGAGCTTATAATTAATGAAAATTTCTAATGCAAATTATGAAAACATCGCAATAAGGGATAAATTACCATTTTGGTCGTAGAATAAATCCAGTTCGATGTAAATCCGTTCCTATTTGTGTGTTTTAGTGAACGGAACAACAAAGCCATGAAACTTGAGTTCCCTTTTTTACTATAAAGAATATTTTTTTTGTTTTCACCATACCTTGGCAAAAATAAAAAAAATGTATTTAATAAACTTATTGCCAGGCAAATAGCAGATACATTCTAGGAACTAACTCTTGTTCCCTCCTTAATAATTATGATCTATTTCTCGTGAATTAGAATTTTTTAGGTAAGGCTATTTCTAGAAAATATTATGAATCAAATTCAATTTCTTACTTCAGTATTTGCTTAACGACAGTGTTTAGTTTTGAGATGGCTTGAATATCACATAATTCTTTGTGTAACTCATTTCATTATTTTGGTGCTTCTTCTTTCATTGTATGAATTCCAGGCTCTTGGAATCATACAGGAGTCATGTACGTTTTTAAACCATCGGAAATCGGTTTCCTTAGTCGTTTTATATTTTGTTTGCTATGTTTTTCACTGAAATAGTTCTTTACGTTCAAAATGAAATCAAGGAATTCATACAAATCTAAGAATAATTTAGGATTGAATTGATAATGCAAACAACGGAGAAGAGTGCAGGTTGAAGTTAACTCGTTATCTTCCATCCGGTTGCGATGTATGGATGCCATGGTCCCGTTTCTTATCCTCTGACTAAGGAAATGATTCGTTACTGGTAGATAACGTCATTGGGAGGCTCCTCAATTGGATTTCCTTTCCTTGGAAGTCTCCCTCTTCGGAAACGACCCTCGTTCCCATTGTCAATTGCGAACGCCTTCACCATCATTTTTTTTTATCGAGTTTTCCGTATAGTATCAAACAGGACCGGCATTTTGCAGGTCCTCGACCAATTCCACTCAATTCACTTTTACAGCTTATTTTTAATATTTATCGTATATTTCAGCCTTTAATTGGATAATCCGGCCAATCTCACTGATGTTCTGGAACGAAAGAAGTTCCGCTTTCTAAATTTGGTACAAATTCAACGCCCGCAAGAATGTTTCATTCTCCTGTTACGGACGCCAATTGAGATGACTTTTGTTAAACATAAGACTAAAATGGACGATCATTGTGATCTCTTTTTGCTCCACTCCACACACAGAGAATCAAATGCTTTCCTAATTTTAGAATCTGAATTTGGGAATTTTAATTTTTGTGAAGTAGAAGCTCTGATGTCTAACTATAAATTCAGGGATGAATTGCATGGCTACACTTATTGTAATTGATATTTGTATTTATTGACCATTTAGTTTTTAACTTTTCGTTTTTAGAAATTTTTATTTTGTGTTTTCCTGAGCCACATATCTTGTTTCGTTTGTTACACTCTGTTGTAAACATATTGTCCATCAGAGATTTTTCTTTACTGTTACGGTCATTTGATAATAGCATTGGTAAATTCTACTCAATTCTAAATTCACCAATGTAATGAAGGGACACAAAAATATATTGTTACGCATTATGTTGCTCTGAAGCTATTTGTTTTCTAATCTTATGTAATACATTCTTATTATACCTTAAAGTAAAATATGTGCAGATCGCTTTTTCAGTTTCTCTTCGTAGTTATGCTAAAGAAAAACTCGAGTAGAATGCTGATTATACAACATACTTCGCCCATTTTCATTACGTATTTGACTACGTTGTATAGAAATAGGAAGTATGTTTATAACGTTTTAAGCTTGAAAATATTCTGAAGAATTTTCGAAAGTTATCTCATCTACTTCTTGTTGTATGCATAAAAAGAACCAGGGAAGCTTATTTTGGAACTCTGCAATGTCTCCTCATACCCCTAATATTTACGGGCACCAGACATCTTCGTCGTCCAAGTTATGATATCGATCTGAAACTTCAATCCAACTTAGAAATGCCGTAATAATGAACTAAAGAATATGAGTCACATAAGTGAAAGTTTTTTCGGTTTCCACTTCGGCAGAAATAACGGTTGTTTCGGTTCGATGCTCTGGTATGTACGTATCAGTTCACAAGTGCCCTTTTCCGGCGAAGGGAAAAGTTGGACCGAAATTTGTCCCAGTCCGTGCCTGCCCCAACAACACGTGTCTGCGAACCCCAGTTTAGGAACCTTCGGAGCCACGCCCACCGAATACCGCTATCCATTGTATCGGCCACTTTCGGTGAAACCACTCTTCCTTGCTGCTTAGGGACAGTTTTCCTCCCCGTTTGGGCAAGGGAATCTTCCGAGAAAGAGATAGTAGCGCCGCTCCACTAAGTAGAGCTTGGACATTAATTTTAAGACAGTATCGCATTTATAAGGTTTAGGGGTATTTCCTTCCTTGCTTACACGGTTCCCATTCGGTATATCCCCCGTGCTTTATTTGGATCATAAAGGTCCAAAACCTCGATGTCCAATTCTTTCGTTTGGGTGAAATAATCATTCGTCATACCGTGGAATGCAAATCATGAAGTGGTAAACAAGAAATATAAAGTAATAGAACAATAACCGACAAATAAAGGTGACGGTTTTGTCATAAATAACTCACGTAAACAGATGAAAATATTTCTGTTCTAATGAAACAGGCCACAACCTGAACACTTCTCAAACCCAAGAGAGAGGCAAACGTAAGCACTTGCGTCGACGTATGCCGTCTTCAGTGACATTGATGTATCATATGTGTAGCAGAAAGTACATCGGAAAACTCCCAACTGAATGTAGGAAACGATGTCAAAATTTCTTCTGAAGGGTAATAATGTCGCTTTTTTGAGTCAAAGTGTAAACCCAAAGTGTAAAAGGAACGGCAAAACCCAATTAAAATGTCACCAACGTAAAATTAAAGTTTAAACACTAGGTGAACAACAGCATGAACGCCATGGCAAACTTCTCCCACAAAGGAAACAACGAAAAAACACTCTTTCATCATCTAGAGGAAATTTCAAAAGTAACCAGAGTGTGAAATGTACGTGATACAGGAATTTAGTCACGGAGTAAAAAGTTTCAAATAAATGAATATTTCGTGAATATTCGGATAAGGAACAAAGACAGAATTTTTAATGTTTTAAGAGGAAAAAACAAGTGAACAATGAAACAAAATATTACTACTGAAAAAGTGCGATAACAAAATGAAATTAGAGACACCCATTGGCCAAAAACAAGCAGTGCTAAACTACAAAAAAATAATTGACCACAACCAAGAGAGCGAAATCCAAAGAGCGAGAAGACTAAAAACCTCTTGTTACCACTTGCAAGAACCAAAATGTGTTAAACATGTATTTCGGTGTCGATGTTGTCATCATCAGTAGACGAGAAAATTGTGAAGTAAAGCCGCGTCTCTTTGCAATTTTAATTCTTTCTTCATTGAATTTGTTGATATTTAGTTCTTCCCTTTTCACCTATGATTTGGTCCCGCACCTTAATTTCTCTCACTCGTCTCTGTTACTTCGTCACCTTTGTTCCTTTCTCATGGCCAAAGAATAGGAGAGTTGCTGCCAATGGTTATTAAAGGCGCCCCTTCCCTAGGGTCGGATTTGCAGTAAGGTGTTTGTATTAGGGGTTGGCTGAGGGCCTCGTTCATTGGAGGGTCTCAATGAGGAGTAGACAGGCACTCTGTATAGCAAATATCTAGTATTGTTTGTAAGTACCCTGTGGATTTACCGGTGAGGAAAGTAATTCTGTTGATCCATCTGCTAAGTATTAATAACAAAAGAGATCTTTTTATCTTAATAAAGAGGTTATATTTCATATTTTTTTTCAATCTTCAATTTCTGTCCTTTCAAAAATTTTCTATAAAACGAAATGCAATTCAACTTGTAACCTCTGAGAGAAAACGTGTGTAGCTAGTTTCAGGGAAATATTATTAAAAGCATACATAACAATCCATTTGCGTTACTTAGTGACACATCGTCGACTTCCTCGCTTTTGTACATACGTATGTATGTACTTCAATAAAGAACTTGATATGACATTCATTTGCTTATGGCTAGGATTTCCTAGGAATTCTTTCCCGATTCTTCTCGGGAATATTTCTCGTTTTTCCGCTCCTGAATCCCGCGAAAATGTTGCCAGGTAATCGGGAAATTTGGGTCTTAGAACCCTTTAATACCCATAATGAGAATGCGCTACCCATTATGTATTTTTTGATATTTTTCCTATTTGTTGGTGCCAGACAGCAACTCGTGCCACTGTATTACATGCTAACATGAAGACTCATGCGGCACCAGATTCAGATAACATGACCAAGTACTTTTAGCTCCTGTATATTGATCACATTTGATCTTAAGAAGTAAAAATTTAGTAATGGCACGGTTGCAATTGCTGATGACGGTGCAGCTGTTATGGGAAAAAGTCGGAAAATTATTACCGGCTTTTCAACAGTTTTGCTAAAACCATGCGTAAGAAAAGTATTTTATGTTATACGGTGCAAGATGGAGCATTAGTGACTTGTATCTGTGATAATAATGATAATTATACATATATTTGGGCGAGATTGAGTCTACGAAGTCTCTTCTGAGATATAACCCTTCATCCAATGAAATTTAAAAGAAATAGCTTCATAAAAGTGCACAAAAGAAAACTACTTGTGGGTTGAAAACCCAAAGTTTGAAGAAAAAATACACCACAACCGGGAGATAATCCACCAGAATTGGGTATGAAAAACTTGCGAAACCTGTCGCTAGGTAACCAAATTTTAAGGAAAAGTCAGGTTAAAAATCTGAAAAGCAAAAAAATAGTACAGAGACGTTATTACATAGACATAACAACTAGAAATAATTTTTTTATGAAAAATAAACCGAAAAGAGCATTATGAAATACAAATATGTTACAAAACAGATCAGTTTCCAAATAGCAATGAAAATACTAAATGTGAGAAACGGAGATTAAAGAGTTCACTACTGGTAACCGGAACTGTTAATGTTAAGTGATAAAGTTCACTAAATATATGATAATACTGTGGTAGAAACTTCAAAGATAAATGTAAAAAAAGATATTATATAAATACAGAAACATAGCTTCACCTGCCTAGATAAGGGATTGTTAATGAATACAATTTAAGTAACAATTGAACAATTAAATTCTAAGGTGCATTACAGTTTTAAACACATATATACAGCTACATTACAATGTTGTGCTGTGAATTCGACACAATTACAATAATAGTGAATTCGACACAGATTCTGAATACGAAAAACAAGACAGCAGAACTTCTGACAAGGAGCAGTTGGCAGAACATCACACTTTTTCCTTTCCTGCGAAAGGAAAAAGTGTGATGGGTTTCTTCCCCATAGGCCCGGGTTCGATAGAAAAGAAATTCATAGTATTTAGTAATCGTTATTTTCGCGCAGTCTCACATAGCCATTGCTGGCGTAGTGGTAGCGAATCCTCTCCGTGAATCTTACTTTTTCTTCTATTTTACTTTTCTCTTTTCGCAGTAAATAATACTGTAAAAATAGCAATTACTGTGATCGATTATTTTCCGTATTTATATTTTTAACTGGGCGAGAAGGCATAAATACCTTCGTAAAATGATTTATAAACAACTAACCCTAACTTTGTAAGTGTTACTCCTATAATTTTTGTTTGTAGAATATGGAGATTTTTTTTTTTTTGAATTTATGGATATTAAATCACATGATGGTGATGACATAGAACAAAAAAATCATCAGGAAACTTTATCCAAAGGCGAGTGATATTTAACATCTACATTAGTACCCTGCAAGCCGCCTTTCGGCGTGTGGCAGGGGGTTTAACATGCTCTTACTGGAGATATTTTACGGCAGGACCCTTTTTTAGCCATTTGCAAACCGTTGGAAATCGGCTAACGGCACCACATAACTGTATATCGATTGCTTTACCACAACCATCGAATATAAATATTTCAGACCTTGGATGTTATTGTGCCGACGGCAAGTCCATCAGGAAATGTTCTGTAGATATCGACAATCAGTTCATCAAATTTTATATTGTAAAAGTTATGAAACTCTGACTTGAGTAAACTACCCGCACTTTCTGTTTATGTTAATTCAAAAATATGGTACGTTAATTTCATTTAAATACGCTTGCTTTTAAAGTGAATTCAGTTTATAATACTTGTGTTGTCAATACTATCACTTCTTCTATGCTGTGACGGTTTTGTCATAAATAACTCACGTAAACAGATGAAAATATTTCTGTTCTAATGAAACCTGGCACAACCTGAACACTTCTCAAACCCAAAAGAGAGGCAAACGTAAGCACTTGCGTCGACGTATGCCGTCTTCAGTGACATTGATGTATCATATGTGTAGCAGAAAGTACATCGGAAAACTCCCAACTGAATGTAGGAAACGATGTCAAAATTTCTTCTGAAGGGTAATAATGTCGCTTTTTTGAGTCAAAGTGTAAACCCAAAGTGTAAAAGGAACGGCAAAACCCAATTAAAATGTCACCAACGTAAAATTAAAGTTTAAACACTAGGTGAACAACAGCATGAACGCCATGGCAAACTTCTCCCACAAAGGAAACAACGAAAAAACACTCTTTCATCATCTAGAGGAAATTTCAAAAGTAACCAGAGTGTGAAATGTACGTGATACAGGAATTTAGTCACGGAGTAAAAAGTTTCAAATAAATGAATATTTCGTGAATATTCGGATAAGGAATAAAGACAGAAGTTTTAATGTTTTAAGAGGAAAAAACAAGTGAACAATGAAGCACAAAATATTACTACTGAAAAAGTGTGATAACAAAATGAAATTAGAGACACCCATTGGCCAAAAACAAGCAGTGCTAAACTACAAAAAAATAATTGACCACAACCAAGAGAGCGAAATCCAAAGAGCGAGAAGACTANGTAGAGACTTAAAATGGAACGCGCATATAGAAAACATTATAGGTAAAGCCAACAAAACATTAAACTTTGTAATACGTACTCTTAAAAAATCAAGTACGAAAGTAAAGGAAAAGGCCTATACATCGTTGGTTAGGCCTCTGTTGGAATACGGAGAATGATTGTGGGACCCTTATCAAATAGGAATTAAAAAAGAATTAGAAAAGGAACAAAGAAGGGGTGCGAGGTTCGTGCTAGGGAGGTATGAAAAACGTAGCAGCGTAACGCAGATGCTAAGGGAATTAGGCTGGAAGAGTCTAGAAGCCAGAAGAAAGAAAAAGAGACTATCTATATTCCATAAGACTTTCGTTGGCATTCCAGCGTTCAAGGAAATACGCGATAGGGTAAAGGAGGCAGATTATTTGGGTAGGGGCGATCATAAATATAAAGTTAGGTATATACAGCAGCAAACTGATAATCGGAAGTACTCCTTTTTAAATAGAATAATCGAAGAATGGAAGTCTACCTGCAGAAGTCTTCGAGTCCTTCCCAAAAAACACAAAAAAGTTTCTTAGTTGTATAAGTAAAATAAATAATTTGGCGAGTGAGCCTGCCGATAACGAAGTGTGAGACGAGTAGGGGATCGCCTGGTGGGGTGATGTACGGTGGGGTCTTCGGGGGCCCCGTGGCCGCTAAGGTAGCCGTGAAGGCCTATCAGGAACCCTGAAAGTTGTTACATGATTAATAGTGACAAGGGCTAATGCTGTCCAAGGATAGTTCTTAAGTTTAAGTACTGTATGTATTTTAAAGTTAAAGTTTAATATTTTGTTATGATATATTGTGTGTGTACTCATTGGTTACTTCGGAGATTTATGTTAAATTGTATAATTTATAGCTGTTTAAATTGTAAATATAATGATAGAGTAATTTGAAGTAACGATAGGCAAAGATGTTGTTTGATTTTGATAGATATGTATGTAAGACAGTAAGTTTGTTTGTGTTAATTGTGTCTATTGTATTAGTTTGTCAAATTAGTGTAAGATAGCGTCGCCACCTGACACAGCGTCTTACTGCGACGGTAATGTATAATGATAATAATTATAGGTAATATTAGAGTGCGTTTCCAGTCTTGAAATTTCGGTCGTCCTCAAACAAAGACCTTACATTTATTTAAGTTTTACGTCAACTTTTTACTTTCAGGAATTATGAATAAAGTTTTCAAAACCTCTGAAAGACTTTTCCGGATCGCCGACTCAGCCCAATCTCAGTCTTTCTTTAGTTCCTTCTACATCTACTGTTGTAGCTATTGTTACAGATGTTCGTCGAATATTTGTTTCTAAAAATTGCGGGAATTCTCAAGAATTCTCGGGAAATACGATTTCCAGTTCCCGATTCCCGAATCTTCGAAAATTTCTGGACTTTGGTAATCATACTTTCGTCAACCGATAGCGTTACTATTCAATTTAAAGTGTGCTAATCGATATAAGGAAGCGTCAATGAAAAGAGAGACGTGGCTACTGCGACAAGGCCTTTAGTATTTGTTGATGAATCGATGTAGTTTTAAGAACTAAGGGGATTTTATTAAAATTACGATAGGATAGGAAAGAATCGATAATTATTACGAATCGACGAGATCAATGACTCACTCATTCCAAAAAGAAATAGTTTTAGTGTTATGAATGTCAGTTTATTTAACGTATTATATTCAATTTTTCAATGTTGAATAATGTGTAAATGTTTAAAGCTGCCTCTCAACATTTAAGCGACTATGCTTAAGTTAGTAAATAATCTCCGTCCCCAGGGTTACCACCTATTTGGTTGTTCATTCAGGGATACTTGTAACTTAGTAATTGGAAATTCCGGTATTCTTTAAACCGAGGAAAATCATGACGTAAGCTCTACATTTCCATTGTTTCATTGTATTCCAACTGATTTCATTTGTTGTATTCCAATGGTTTGACAGTACTTAAATTCTGGGAGATTTAACAGTTCGCCGAGAGGAACGAGCTAAATGTGACAAATTCCGACAGTGATATTAATACTATCCGTATTCTTACGACAGAATGCGTGGTTAACTCATAATTGCGGCATAGTGCGTAGTTTATTAGCGGTGAACTCTGTAATAACGCAACCGAGGAAGGGAATTGTTTTAAATAGAGTGGCGGCGTAAGGTCAGCTGTTAGAGTGAGGAGTTGGATCGAAGAAGCGTTGCTTAGATACCCGGCAGATAAACTCGTTTTCTCGCGATGTGTGTAAAAATAGCAGCGGGCGGATTGTGGCCCTTTCAATGCACGTTCACACAGCCAATGCACGAGGTCACTGCACTGATTCAATAAGTACTTGCTCATTACAAGATCTTCTGTAATCTTCTGCACCAAAGGATTAAGAGTCTAAACACGATTTGCGAATTCATTTGCCTCTCAACTGCGGATCCATTCTCAGAAACAGATTTTCCTTAATACTAATCCTATATTATAAAACTAATCCTAATACTATAAAATAACGACTTAATACTAATCCCTGAATGAATTCGGGTTTAAATAAAGTCTACGAAATACAGGTATTGCTTATGCGCCGCTGTTCTTAAAGTGAGGGGCAGTAAGAAGGGTTAGTTTGTTGGCAGCATTTTGTTCGTGTTAATTTTGAGAATGGGACAATCCTCTTCCTTTCGCGTGAATTTGTGAATCACAAAAAAGAATTATTTTGCTACTTCTTCGTCAATAACTACGAAATGTTTCATAGGCTGTTTTTGCAGCAGACTGAAGTTACGAAAGTTAACCAGAAATATTTAAAGCGTTCAAAATTCTATTTACGGAGAAGAAAATAGTACGCAGAATCAATCTTTAAAAAATCTCCGTTGTAAAGCATAAATGATCGAAAACTGTGTAAGTCAAGGTTTTGAAAAATTGTGTTTCCTTTTAAGGTATTTACACAGCTTTCATCCTTCGAGAATGATATATTATAATATATATAAGATATATTTTTTCTATGTGATAGAAATAATGTTTATTTACTCAGACGCAAGCCTTTTAAATTGTTTGGACAAAAATGTCTGACTTTCATAATCGCCAAAAAATTTCAAAGTAAAATACTAAGAAGAATTGGTGCTCCACACTCCTGTTTCTTTCAAAAAGCGAAAATCCTTCAGTTTAAATACTTTTACTATCTTCCGTCTTTCATCAGTCGAAAGGGATGTGAAAAACTCTATTTTGCCCTAAAGATAGTATGCTGACAATTCCTCGCCAACGGTAGACACATCGGTAGACAAACGGCAGTCCATTTATGTTTGTCGTATGAACATCAGAGCGTATGGATATTAACTTCATTTCACAGAGGTAAAAATAAATTGCTACTGACTGTTACAAATGTACTTAGGGTTAAAATTAAAAACCGACTGCCGATGAATCCATAACGGTCAGTATTTTTTTTTACCTTCCAAATAACTAGTGACTATTGAGATATTTGTTTCACGTATTTGAGCGGGTTTTCCGCACCACGTTCCTTGTGGGAGTTTTCCTGCAGCGGATAATTTTCCATGAGAATCTCTTAAGTTTTTATATCCACTTTCCTTTTCAGTTTTCTTTTCTACTATCTTTTCAAACTGATAACGAATTTATGATGAAGAGGAGACTTTTGGTCTCAATTTCGCCCAAATATTAATTATTATAATTGTGTAATCATGGCTTTGAGACAATCTGCATTAATACATATCTCAAACTAAACAACAAAGTTCTCTAGCAAGTTATTAATGAGTGATCAATTTAAATTATTCAGTAGTCTTCCTGAATGGGTCCGCAGAATTGATAATGAAAGAACTTTTAGAAGGGAATGTGTAAATATTTTAACAAATGAGGAAGTAATGGAAATGCATTTATTATGGTGTCCAGCCGTAACATTTGTTTGTTTATGTAGTTTGTTGTTTGTTTCTTGTTTTTCGTATTGTATATCACTTCTTCGTTTACCATGTCTGTAAAATTTTGTAGTTGTAAATATAAGACTAATTTCTAATTAAACTACTACAGCTTCTCGAAAATCAGCGGCACAGAGAGTTATAGCGGTACACCGAGTCCATTTGCGGCACACAGGATGAACAACTCTATTAGAGATTCGATAAATCAATACAGCTGCGTTCAACATCATTGCCTGTTTGGAAAACCGACTAAACGTATCCTAGTAAATGTGAGCATAAATTGAGGATGATCCGTCCTATTATTGCGTGTTGGACAGCGCTCAAGCGGTCACGTGGTGCTATCGACCCTTTATTTTTAATGTGGGTCGCAAGGACGGGAAGATGCATCGAAGGGCAGCCGAATGCAGTGTCGGCCTGTTTCTCTTCAAAATTCTCAATCAGTCGTTGCATAAGCTCTGAAACCGCTTAAGAAAAGGGGTGACCATTGATGCGGATTAAATGTTGGCGCATGACAAGAGGATGCTAAAACGAATAATTTCTGTTGTCCATTTTTAATACCATGTGTGTGTGCGTTTGCATGTGTGTGTCATTATTTAACCTGACAAGAAAAACCGAGTATGTGACTAATTCGGTCAACTGGTTTCGAATGCTAACCGACGCGGAAGAAGAATATAATGGTTCATTAAAGACCAGGAACACAGTGTGAGGGGCCAACTCGGTTAACACTCGCTTTGCCTACACCTCGATTTGACCGAACATTCTCGTTTGACCGACAGTCTCGCCTCCTCATTTATCGACGAGTTCCATGACCCCGCTCTACCGACATGACAGTATTTTTGGGTTTGGATTGGACATAGGATTTGATTACTGAATCAGGCATTGTTTAACCGCATTTTGTCCCTCCTTGCGATGTATTTATTCTAGCAGATGGAGTAAATACATTGCAAAAACTTCTCCTGTATCGGAAACGTTCATTTGATTTTTATATTTTTTCACCTCAAGAGCTACATAATTGATGAACATCTCATATACCTCTGTAACCAATATCTATTTCAGTATATCCATTATGATCAGCTGTAGCTTTCATTCTATAATTTTTTCACTATTCTTTCCGATATTCAGTAATTGATTTTCCAATTTTTTATACACCTTGGGATAGTTGCCTCATCATCTGAACCCGCCATGCCCTTTGGGGAAGTCTTACTACAAAAAAACTTTTATACGGTCAGTAGATTAGTCATATCTATTTCTCCTTTTAGTATTTTTCGCTTGAAATTAAACCATTACTGTCAAAAGTGGAATACTCATTCCTTCTTTAGAACCCAAAACCTTAATTAAGCCCTAACCGGGCTTTGGGTTCAGTTTCACAAATGGGCGTTTGAACTGGGCTCCGCCTTTTGGTGACCTAGATTTTTCTAGCGCATTCTAAAATCTCATTCTTAAATTTTACCTTTCGAATAATGAATTGATGAAATAATATGAAATATGGCTCGGAAACTTTCGTACTACAGTATTTTGATGAATTGAACATTTTAATTGAATAAATGTCTTTCATTTACTCATGATAAGAAAGAATTGCCTGCAAAGAAATGTTTTAAGCGTCCAAACGTGTATTGGCAAGGCAATTGAGAATTTACTTCTGAATGAAATGCTTGTAGCCCGTCAGCCCCCGTTCGATGCACCCTTGGATTTGTCCTTTTATTTGGTGAGGTCAAGATCGCTAAGACAGTTTCACTTACCACCGCAGGCCATTGTAATCTTTTTATAAAATATCGAAGAAAAATTAAAGCATAAATTTATGGGAAAATCTTTGCAACTTAAGGTGGAAGCTATAGAAAACCAATTTGCGGGTAAATATTCGAGGGGAAGGGTGGCGAAAACGCAGTAAGATATAAGCTCTAAAACTTTAAGTTGAAAATGGGGAGTACGAAATTAAATAAAATTAAAGCGTACGAAAAAATTGAAAAGATAATCGCGAAATATTGTTATCTATCACAAATTGAATTTTAAATGTATAATGCTATCCTGAGTATGTATTTGAAGTTGCTATAGCATGCCAAATATTACATTTAATTGTAAAGGAGTCATTTTCTCTTAGAGTAAATAAATACGTGTTCAAAATAAATATTAGGTTTTATTCTGTCTCGCTTTGTTTATCGTTCTGAGCATTCTAATACGTGCAAGAGGGCCTTAGCGTCAGGGTCTCGCGCAATTCGCATTTCATTTATTTTGCGAATAAGAGATTTGGCCAGTGACGAGAGTGTTTTCGTTCGCGGCCGCATATGAGATGGCGCTATTAAGAGGTTTGGACGCAAATGAAAATATTGCTTACGCAACAATGTTGTGATAAGTTCTTGAAGTAAGTATTCTAAATATATTCCGAGTCCATTCCCTCTAGCAATTGGTGCCAACTCCAAGTGCGTAACCGTGTCGGAATCATCGCCAAGCTCATGCTGTAAGATCCTGTAATTAGGGTCGGATTGAAAGTGTCTACGCATTGCCAAGTTATGCGCGAGATTTTTATTGGAATTCTTCTGGAATACACTATCGAAGCTAAAACACAGGAAACAAGTCTATCGCAGGGAATTTGGATCCCGGATATAATAATTTAAGAAGCGCCAAGGAAATTATGGCAATTAATTGTAAATAATATCAGTGGTTTCTTAAAATAAGAATCTAGTTTCCGTTTGGGAAATTTATATCGCGTGCTGTAATTTTTATGGAATTCCAAAAGTAACCGCTACGTCTGTTTAGTTTATAAGCCATGAAAATTCTCCCACTTAGGATCATCTGTCAGAGTATGATATACATTTGGTTACCACGGAATTCCGGGATAAATGTGTTTAACACATAATCCAGGAAAGTGGAGGTCCTGGGTTCGAGTCGCAGTCATGTCAAAAATGTTCACATCCGTTTCTTTTTGGTTGTTTAGCTGTCACGGCTTTCCGTGCTATGCGTATTACCTCTTCCTCATCCTAATTTAATTAATTTATGCTATTTTGTAATCATCGAACATCGCCAAAGGTTACTATACGTATCATAATTTGCACAGGATTCAAGTTTCACAAATATTTAACGCATAAAGCGGCGTGACGTGGGATCAGAGGCGCAACCAGGTTGATATACATGGGGGGGTCCGAGACAGCTGAGAGAACGAAAATTTACCTCCCTTACAACGGCCGGCATAATAGAATGGTATGGAATTTGGAAAAAATTGACATCTCGAGGTAAATGTTTAAGTCATAGCGAAGTATTTCTTGAAAATAAACTTAGTTTCGTTCCTTAGCATCACTCAACCTTAGCAACCTCAACTCATTGTGAATACAATCGAATCTCGACTTACGAACTTACCACTCTTGAGAAGTTCAAATATCGATGATCGATTTATCGTAATATCCGATAGGAGTTTTCACCATCTTTAGTGAAACAATTCCAACCAGAATCATGGTATATTAAAAATGAATGGAAGTATGGGGTAATATTTACGCTTTATGCTTGTATTTAAAGTTCAGGTTTCGGCATAAATAAAATACCGACCGACGAAAGCATGATAACATTTGTTTACCCTTTGATAGACCTCTCGGTTAGATTAAAATTCACTCACGGTCTCGATGTCTCATCTAATGTATTCAATCCGGAAGATGTTATTAATGTATTTCGCTATCAGAAAATAATTCAGGTTGCTATGACCAATACACGCACACATTATAAGTAAATTCTTAATGTGTCACAATCATCAATTCAATATATGTACTTACATATCATGTCGTCAAATGTACAACAAACTGAAACGCTCTCTATCAAAACAACCTATTGCATAGCATAGCTCATGTAAACTTTTACATAATTTTATTTATTTTTACGCGTAAATTTTTAGCAAAAATTGCCTGGAAATAAGGTGTGATATATTTGCTATGTTAAAGCAATAAGCCGGAGACCAACCATTAGTATTTCTTCCCAAAACGGAGAAGTATACGTTAAAGAAAGCAAAGAAAAGCAAAACACTTCAAGAAGAGACTTGAGAATGCATGTATAACGTATGTAAAAGTTTAAATTTCAATTTGAAATTAAGGTATGAGGGGATCAAACATTTCTCTTCTCATTAGCTTATTCTATTTTACTTCAATATCTTGGCCAATCTCCCGCAACAAGATTTACGATCTGACGGGAAGGGACGGAATACTATTTCAGATAAATTGTTCCAGTCTACGGGATATTTGTTTATAAAAGCCTTCCCAATGGTTACCTTTTTTAATAAGGATTATATTTTTCTTATTGAATGCCTCATATAATGCTGATTCATATATTATTCTTTTAAAAATATGAGCCACTGGCTCGGTCAGAATTTGGTGATAACACAGCATTTTACAAACACTCCAGTGATAAAATCACCTCACGAGGAATAGAGATGGGTCCCTCAATACGTCAGGCACGTACAAAGTTAATTATTCTCGATGTTATAGAAATTGAAAAGGGCTTAGAAAGAGAAATATAATGCTCCAGTTCAAGGAGTGTCTATTTAGTTTCATAGTTTCTTTGTTACAAAAGTCCACCGTGTACATATGCACGCACAAAGAAGTAACGTAGAAAATTTGGAACTGCAATCGAACTTATATTTATTCTTTTAACTTTTTTAATCAACCACAGCCCTTTTATGTGTCTCTGGGATACATTCAGATAATCTTTTATGCTTTTCTCCTAATTAATTTCAAAGTAGTCATTTATACATTAAAATTGCATTCTACTTAAATCGAGTGAATGTAACGTAGGATAAAATAATAAGATAGCGTAAGAAACGGGCGAAAGAGGCAAAATGGCTAGCGTGTAGAAGACCACCATGTTGCGTAGTTACCAAAAGTGGGTGTGTCCGGGGAAGCATCTAAAAAAAAAGACAAAATAGGATGGAGCTTGGACTCATTGTAGGAATTTAAATTGCAAAAAGAGAAAAGACTAAGAAATAAATGGGTAACGGATGATCGTGGAAATTAGAAAGTCCACGTGACCATTAAGAAAGGGTTGTTTCACGTTGTTTAGGAAATGTAGAAAAGATTGTTAAAAGCAAAAAATGGCAAAAATTGTGTTCTAGGAAAATTGGAATAGTTATGAAGGCAATGTGGTGAATCAGATGCTAAAAAGATGCAGGAATCTTCAAGAATGAAAGTGTAATTATTATATGAATCAATGTATGAATATTCCGAAGTAAAAAGCTTATGGAATTATAGAAAGTTATGGATGAGTATTGCGATTAAACGAGGTATAAACGTGCTTACTCCGAAAGAAAATGGCAGTGTGAGTAAAAGAGTGATTTGTATGTATATGTACGAATGTATTTACCATATCATGTACGGTGTATCGAAGTTCAGCGAATTATAATTTGCGCATTGCTAAATAATCGTTAATGATGCGCCACCTCAGGTTCTCGACTACTGGGTGAAAATGTACAAACTAGTGGATGACGTATTTATTTTAGACTCTCGTCGAATGATCATGAACTTTAAGAGATCACCATTGGGTTTAATCGTGGTCCATAAATGTTCTGGCAAAGATGATAGAGGGCATCGCTTTAAGGATCTGAATTCTGTGCAAAGAAGTACACCTCTGTGTGTACCTCTGTGAGGCGTGCGATGGAGATTCACGCCTCTCCCATTGACGCCTCGCGATGGAGTTTTGTTTGATTTAATCCGCAACTTGCCAATTGAGGAGGGCGTCGACCGAGGCGACATCGATCGGTTCTCATGTGAATTAAGGGAGGGGAGAGAAGTATCTAGGAGATTCCAAGAAGAGAGTCGGCCGATGTAATCTTCTCAGTCAGTGGCTCTCAACCTTACTGCTCCATTCCCCACTTTTATCACTCCCCCCTCTAATACCCTCTTCCCAAGATTCTATTATAGATTGGGATTTTATTTTACAGATTAAAATTATGACGGAGCGGAAACGGGGCAGTAGGAAAGAACTTACAGTCCAAGCTCCCCATTAATTCGCAATAAAAACTGATAGATTAACTAATTGCGGCTCTCAAGAAAACATTACACAGTTAATGTAACTATGGAGATGGAGGAATAACTGTTTAATAAACGAAAAACACATTTTTGTCGCTTCGTCATTTATGAGTTTACGTTGAAGGACAAACGTTCACTTTTGAATTTACATGTGGAATATACGAACGAAGAATTTTAACTGAGAGTAGAAAACAAATATGCAGACATTTACCAACTGATGTCTCCAAAAAAGAATATATATGCAAATCCACACGGTGCCGCAATGAAATTTTCGTTGAACTCTGAATTTTTGCTGAAAATCTACATAATTCCCCAAAAGGTTTTTCCATTTCTGACCCTGTAGTGATGAACCTCTCGTTTCTTGCATCCTTGATCGTTAGCAACAAATGATTGTTCTCTTGTAATTCGCAAAACCGAGCTTATTAAGAAACACTCCTAATTGGTTGTAAACCTGTTCCATCTTAGACAGAAAATGCTGTAATTCCCTCCTCTTAATTTACTCTGTCATTAATTTTAAGTATTACTTTTAAATGGGCTAAGTTCTCCATGTATTCTTATGCGAAATTGAATGAGCTCAGATTTAAAAATTAGCTCCGCCGTCAGGGAGTCAGCTTGTTTACAATCTCATAATTTTACAAATTTATCGTATATTTCATGAAAATTTCGAACATTTTGAATAGAAAGGATTATTCCACGACCAAATCAGAATTTTTATACGATTTTCCTTATTTTGGTGTTTGTCTCGTTTTCGTGCGAATAATCTTCCCAGTTTAATTTTACAAAATAATTATAGTCTTCAAACGATAAAAGAGAGGTTTATACGCATTTCTTATGGAAATAAGGTCTGGGGTCTAACTGGGGACGGTTAGGTTAATAAAAAAGTAGCCTATTATCTGCGCAGAGAGGACGTTTAATTGTCTTTAAAGTTTGAAAACTGTGCGACTCTTGGTTCTCATGTTTTAGACCATATCACCCGCACATTATTTCTATATATTTAATATACAATATCTGATCGTGTCATAAAAAGTTACATCAACATTCAATGTGTAATCAACTATGTTAGATTTGCACATTGCAAAATACCCCAGGAATGGCAGAATCTTAGGTTAAAGGTGGATTCGAATCCGGAAGGAAATGATAAATTTTCGTAAAATAACGCGCGAGTGCGTTATTCTTTCATTAATTAATTAATGAGGAAATGGCAGCTGATTTACATTGTATTCGACGGCAAAAACTGCAATGTATCTTAATTTTGCGAAATAGATGTATATTGTGGTCATTTCAACGCAATTTATTCATTGTAATTTATTTCGACACGTATTGTTACTATCTAATTACTCGCTAATTACTGTGGCAACGGTCATTATTGCAACCGATACTGCAACCGATGTAAACAAACTCAGAATTATAAAAAGTGGCGGAGCAACTTTTTAAGTAACCTTAATTTCGTCAAAAGCAGCACAAACATTCGCTATATTTGAATATATACTTATTTCTATATATATCGCAATTTTCACAGAAAATCGAGGTTCTTTTCAGTCTTCAGGATTTCCAATCGAAAACAATACTAATAAAAACAATTTTCTATGGTAAATACAGTAATATCCATACAATTTTCTTTCTTTTGATACCTATTTGATTTTCATATTACCAATATTTCTTATTGAATTTAACAAAAGAAGAAATCTGCAACTTTGCAAAAAATCTAGTAGTTTTTTTTTTTTTTTTAAGGAAGTGACTACACGACGATCACTATTATAATAGACTTGGACCTTCATTGGCGATGTTAGATTGTTTTCTCTTTTGTTCACCAATTGTCATCTCCACAATAATATGTGAATAAACAGAAGATCTGATTTGAGGAAAAATGTAAAGAGGATAAGATGAAAAGAAAACTGAAGAACGAACACTTCAAATATTGCTGGATCTAAGTTTACTTTATTCTAAATACAGTAATATTGGTGAAATGAATAGTTGGTTGGAATATAATTTTAAAATATTTTAAAGATATTAACTCATTTATGAAAGTTGATTTTATCAAGACCGACAGAGGGAAGAAAATCCGTTGGGAATATTTATATTAGAGGATTATTTCTAAATAAAAGGGAGAGGTTAAGTTAGTAATAATTGGATGCTTGGTAACCCCTTTGGAAGAGCTTTCGTACTTGGTTTAAACTTGTAGATATAATAGGGAAAGGTGAAAGACAAGTATGCCGTATAATATTGAGAGATGCGGATTGTCTGAAAGGGAGAGGATTTCAAATAAATGCTGTTTGAATCTGTTGAAACATATCCGTAAAGGGAAGCTTCAGTAATTCATAGAATCTATGCGAAAGCGTAAGCTTGAACAAAATGATGTCGGAAGATAATCGAAAGTATGTGTCGGTTGTTAAGTTTAATAGTTAGAAATTCCGGAATTTTCTCTGGAACTCAGTGGAAATTCTATCCGTATAGGATCATCGGTATCGAAAATATATACTTATCATTAGCATTTGTTTTTATTTGTCTTTCAAGGTTTAACTTTTAAGGAGATTTTGTCATAAAGGCAAGTCGTGAATCTTTTCCTCGCCTATTTTAGATTATGACCTCAATGGTCACAAGCAGCAATTCATCTTCTGAGGAAGCCATTTCTGGGAAATTGCGGAGTTCTTTTCTCACAAGATTGACAGAATAAATCCAGCTTGTAAATGAAGGCAAGAATAATTTTCCAAGAATCAGTGAGAGCCCAAATCTTCCCTCGTAATTGTTAATTCACTTAATTGACTTTCCAGTAAGAGCTTAATCGTAGAAAAAGCTTTTGACTTCCTTTAACACATTCTAAAAATCATAATCTCCATTTATGCCCTTAAAAGAATTCATGGTGTCAATGAGTTCAGCAAAGTGAACGAGAAAATTTCCTTTGGAATCTCAGTGTATCTCTGTTTGCTATAAAAGCTTGGCAAATTTATCATTATCTTTCTTAGCAAGTATTACTGAGTAAAACGAAACGAATTTTTCAGCATCAACGCAGCGGATCTTCAAGGAGAGTTTATTACCGATCAGTCATTGCTAATTCCAGCGAGGGTTCCGATGAAATACGAAGTGGGCGTTTTCCGGAGAATCGATAAGATTAGAACTAGATTTCGTTCTTCGAAATGTAGTCATAGCTGTGTCATTGATTTGGTCGAATTTTAAGTGAAAAAAGTGATATTGTAAGACTTGTGTGCGTCTGGAAAAAGTCTCATACGGTAAACCTCGGGCAAATTTTCTCTTGGGATATTTATAGAACATCTTGAGGTATTTTAGAAATCGTTGAATTCGCTTAAAACATATTTAATAGTCTTTAATAGTAATTTAAGAAAGCGATGGGTTTTCTTTGGATGCATTTTTTATGGACTTGATTCATAATTCCTAAAGTACAAGGTAACCAAGTATCGCTTTGGGATGCGAAATTTTAAGATCTAGATTTGCAAGAACAAATTCTTACAGGTCCATAAGTTTCATTATTTGGGACTAAAACTAAGAATAATATCAAATTAAGAGAACAGGTAAAGACTGGCAAATATATTATTTGGAGAAACCAGTCTAAAACGAAGGAAAATTGGAAGGACGAACCAGATTTATATTTCATCTTATTATCCCTCCACATATTTCGTTAAGGTCGGATTTCATGATGCAGTGGTTTGCCAATGGCTGGTTTTTCTGTTCTACAATCCCGTATAGTTCGAAATCTTCTGCATTTAAACTCTATGGCTAGCAAATGATATATTTTCGAGTATTAATCAATATAGTTTCATCTTCTATTTGGATTGTAGGTGATGAACCCAAGGCTCAAAACAAAAATAACCGTCATTAAATTAACTTTCTAGGTGTCAACATTTCAGATTCCGAAAAGCTACAATACGGTGGCGTGGGAGTAGATTTGCTGACCACGAGTCACCCACTGTAAATGCCGCCGGGATAAGCCTTATCCCTGAAAGGGATGTTTCCAGGAAAAGGGACTTATGATTTTCATATCTCTTTTCTGTTGAACTGATTGTTACGATCGAAACCCAGATCTCTGAATGTCTGCAAAGTTATTAATCTGCAAATTTTTCAGAAGATTCTTGAAATAGCCGCACCAGAAAACACGCCGGTATGTGTTATTTTCTTCTTCATGTCGAAAGAGCCGATTATGGACAGCGGATGTTAATTAAAATGTTCCGCGGTTACTTCTGTGTTTTTTTAATGGTTTTCTTTCGGACTTCTTACATTCTTAGGATTTTTCCTTTGTTTAGTTTTTCTGAATACTTTCAACTCCTTCGTAAGCTTAATGTGTGCGTCTTCCTGTACCCTTTTTTGAACCCTTAGACTCTCAAGGTGCCGATATATAGGCTTAATGTTAAAACTCGTTTAAATTAATGCAAATCATTTATTATAAAAGTAAATAAAGGTTTGCCACATATACGTTTTTGTGTCAACAATAATGTGTTGTACATTTCCATGAAAATTTTCCAAATCTTAGATCAAAAATTAAGCTCGCAAGAAATTTATGAAAAAAGCACATTAAAATTTTCAAAAATAAGCTGGGAGCCCTCTAGGCTGAAAAGTCGCAAATTTTGTGGGAGCGAAAGGGTTAAACGCCATCACATTCTATTTCTATTTGGACTGCTGAAAGTTTCAAGAGAGCATCTGGCCTGTGTGTACTATGGATGTCTTTCGCTTACGTGTGTTCTCTCCATTAATGATGTTGGTTAGTGGTTGGATCGAACATATTGCTTAGTCTCGAATCATCTGTCCTCACAAGATGTCCGTCAAGTGTCTCCTGGGAAAGGAACCTATTAACGGTTCCTTGTTTAAGGTTTAGTCCATCATTGGGTCTGTTGTTGGACTAGTGAACTATTTCATACTGGAGGTCGCTTTTACTGAAAAATACCAGGTTTTATAATGAAAGTGGTAAACAATTAACTAATTGGCATCAAGCTCATTTCTATACTCAATGTTCTTTGCCCTATCTGCAATTTTTCACGCTTAATCCCACCCTAAAAAACTAGAATGCTTTCTGCCTATTCATTTCCCCACTATTCTACCTGTATATATACGCCTTTCTGTCTATTCATCCCTTTATTCTCATAAGTACACAAAATTACCTGCCATTTAATTATTCTCAACATTTTTGGCGAGGCTGCAATAATTCGATTCATGCATTCAGTAGATCTCATCTTAATTTATCCTATCGATTTATTAATAAGGAATCAAGTCGGATTACCCCTCACGGAAGACTCTCTGGACTCAATCTAATGAAGACAATTTCTAATCATAGAGAATGTATTTTAATGGAAAATGTTTTGAGTACTCACGCCTTCGAGATTTCACGGACTTTGCGGAAAATTTTTCTATGCAAAAAGAGTGTAAAACGAGAAATCTGGAATACCGAGAAAGAGAAAAGGTCGAGTGCCAACTCCTCTCCGTACTTGGAATTGATCTCTCACTATCAGTTTAGAATGGGGGAGTCGCATACCTTCGTTGATACTGCGAAAGTGATTGGTTGAGGTTTTATTTCCTAGTCTCTTGATAAATTCTGAAGCGCTTATTGCTACGCTATTAAATGCGAAGGTGTTGTTGGAAGTAGTACAGCTTACTTTCACTAGACTTAGATTCTGTTTCAAAATATTTCAAATTAACTTTTTATTTATTCTTCTGCGGATATGTGGACATGTTTGCATGCATTGCGGTGGCGTAGCAGTCAGCGAGCTAACGTAGCAACGCCGAAGTCCCTTATTCGATGCCTGCTTAGGGTATTGTTTTATGCCCGTTGTCAAAGGGTGAATTGTGAGAATGGTCTCAATTGGTCAGTGGTCAAGGTTAAAATTTGCCCGATTAAGCGTCCTTATTATTGCGATCATAAGCTCCAAAATAGAGCCCCACCCTGTGTGGTATAGTTTCAAAATAAAACGTAACCAGGAGATGTGTGCATTGTTGATGAGTGCATTGTTGGAAGTAACTGATAGTGAAAAGTTTGGACGATTGCTTTTGACAATGAGACAATACTTATAAAGCTGTATTAAATTTAATTCCTGTATTACCTTATCAGATATTACATTCAGAAAACAATTTGAGAAATTTCAGATTTTGCCCACTTTTTGGAGATATTTTCCCTGAGTTGAGAGAACTCTTGACTAATACGCAGCTACGTTTTTTTGGATACATATTATGAAATAAAAAAAAATAATTTGGCATCTTTGATCTCAGCTGTAGTCATTGCTATTAATCTATTTCTTCGCTATATTTGGCGTAGTATGTTGTCATCTGATGTGGAAAATATAATTTAACAGATACAGGTGAATCTCGATGGAAGTTCTGTAATTCGAACTAAACGAATTTCGAATTCCAGAAGATTTTCTTGCGAGAATCATTTACTGCTGAAGCATAGTTTTTTTCAGGGAGGTGAAGAAAGTTTTTATGGTGTAACCAATATATATTAGTATTTTTAAACACTTTTACTCCGTTATTTTTCCAATACCTTTCGTGTGTAATTTGATTTCGAGGAGGATAGTACTTCGTGATGATTTTTTCAGAGGAATCAGTGTCCTGCTATTTTTCTCGCATTATTTTGGCATATGAGTTAGACTGAGGCACCTAAATACCTTATTTCTGAGCTACTGTAAGAAGAATGCAAAAATAACATTAATCGAGAACGTTATCTTCGTTGTCCTTTTACGGAAATATTGGTTTTAATGAGTGACAATTTTGGCAGAGTGTATTGATGTTCAAAATTAAAGCATTGCATCTCAGGCTCTTGCGTGATGACTTTTGTGACAACGAAATATTGATGTCGTGGAAAGACTTTAGAGTTAACCCTCGCCTGTTAAAGGTCGCAGTTGTGTGTGTAATATCTGTGTACATTTTCCATTGAAGTATTTACTTTTATCGCTGATAAGAGGAATTAATCGGCAGAAAATCAACTTTGAGTTACATCACTTTATCGTTCTTTAATTATTCATATCCCACAAGAAATTGGATGGAATCGATTATATGGATAAATACGGTAATACTCTGCCACTCTAAACTCGTCCCAAAACCTTGATTCACCCCAAGAACACTTTTTTAGTGGGACAGTAAATGATGCAAGTGAATCACATGTTTTCTTATCACAGCGCTGACTGCTTCGTTACGTTCCTTATCGACAATCTCTACGTTTTATATACCTTTGACCGAGAGTGGTAATGTATGAATGAGTAGACTTAAACAAAAGATGTATTAATGATGGCGCGGATGTAAAACCCGTCGAGTGAGTATTTGAGTCAGTTTTCGTCGCTCAAGTATTCCACTAGTTCCCGAGTCCAAAAGTATGAAGATTCAAGTTTCATTTCTCGAACATCTCTCCTTAGATTTTGAGATAAGATTATTTTTATACTTCAAAATTAATAATAAAATGAATTTTTAAAATTCTACAGTTTAGCGAACATTCGTCGCTCCCATCCTCGTCGCAGCATCCAGTTTCAACGTCATGCAGACGGTACGGGAGACACACTTACAATGGAAAATTGCGGTGATATAGTGTGTGAAAGTGCTTCAAGTTGTACGTCATTCTTTATGCTGTTCGCGAAATATCATCCCGGCCTCATTCCTCGCTTCTGAATCCCTCCCTCTGGAACTCAGTCCTTCAAACCCAGCGAAAAATGCTCCATTCTTGGCTCGTGACCTATTCGAGATATAGGCTGAGTGGCGAAGGAAGAAGTGCTCCACTGCTTTCTGCAGCTATAAAACTTCCTCTTCATTCGTGAATTTCATTCTCTGCTCAATTCTCTTGAAAATGTGCAGAAGTTGGAACGAAAGGGATTGCTATTCTGAAAGAGTTACTTCGTCGAAGCATGTTTATTTGATTGTTGCAAGTCTTTAAATTGTATTCTATTGTTGTATATTAATCGTTGCATGTTGTGACAACGGAATATTGTCGCTAGTTGTAGGAGAGAGAAAATTATCGTTGAGAAATAGTTTGGATTCGACATTCGTGGCTAAGTAACGTACGGTACATACATAACATTGCGGAAGTTTAAGTAGAAAAATGAAATTGGAACTGCGTAATAATTTGTACTTCCATAAGACGGAATTGCTTCAACTGTCTGTACAGTCTTCAGCCCGAAGACAGGTTTGAACCTCATCCCTCCACCATAAACAACGAAAAGCTTTGGGAGTGAGGTAGTTTGCCATTGCTTTCCTCACTGAGACACAATGGTATACGCAGAAGTCCACGTAAGAGAAGCACAATGACTCTACGAGGAACATTTTTCGTAGAATTAAAAAAGGATATACCTTAATCAATGTCATTATTCAGCACTAGCTGAAGCACCTCAGTAGCTTTCTTATTATCATAGCTATGAACAAAACTGAGAGAAAAGTTAATAAAAGATACATTTTTCTTTATCTTGTACCAAAAGACAATTGAAGAACATTCTGTTGATCAGGACATGGTTGCAGAACCAGTTGCTTCATATAACACTATAAAATTTAATGATATCATCATCTTTGGACTTGTACTATTTTTACGGTTCATAATTTTTGGGTCATATATTAGGAGTAATATTTTTAGGGTCCATCTTCCGCCATTTTCAATAATCTTGTGCCATCCTTTCGGTTTCTATCTGCCTGTATAGTTCACGGCTCCATACTTCTCCGCATCATCAATCCCTTCAGCATTAGAAATGGCTTTTTTCTCTGCCTTTGAGCTGCATTTTCGGTAGAATTTTTGTGAGTGGAACAGAAATATTTGTGCGAGTGAGTGTGATATAAAGTTGAATGCAACTTCAGATAAAACTAAGATGGAAGACTTTACGTGTGACGTGATTAAATGCAGAAACTGACGGAAGATTGTGAGGTAACGGTAAGCGATAAGGAGAATTGATACAAGCTGCTAGACTTTTCACGCAGAAAGGCGACTTGCAAGGTACTACAATAGACTAAGAGAGGAGAAGAAACCAAGTTGATTATATTATAATAATATTATTATTGTATCATGTCCTCCTCTGGTTAAAATTATAGATGCAGTGAAAGGTCAAGTTGTTATTTCATCCGAAGTGTTAATCTTTGCTGTTCAGGCTGTGATAAATGTTTAATGAAAATAATCTATTTATGGGATATTTATGCACACATGTGATCAAAATGCGGCTTAAATTTCATAATAATGGATTATTTCGCAACACGTGAGTTTTAAAACTGCTGTAGCCGGAGACAATCCGATGAAATTTTAAATCTTGCATTAGTCATGCATTAGTCTATACATTAATGCCACCATTGGAATTTTACTGTAATTAATACACCAAATTTAAAGAAAGTTGAATAATGCAAATAACTGTTTAAAAATTCAGGTTTTATTCTCTTAATTCCAGATCAAATTAAGTTACTGGGTCGCTAATCGATGGAATATTGATATTCTCCATCGAAAACCCACGTTTAGTAATTATGGAACGAATACCTTCCATTTACTGTCATCAGGCGTGACTTAATTATTGCGTTCATATTGTAAAAATGTTGTAAAATTCTAAAATTTGAATTTGGTGACCGGTTTTGCTACCTTTGTGAAATTTTAAGTATGAACGTATTTGTATTTATGTGTTTGAATCTTTGGAAGGCAAAGATTGGGGTGAGATTTAATACTTTTAAACTGAATTATTTCATTAGAATTGACAAATTTTCAGTTTAAAATCAAAAGGTTCAGTCGAAAAAGCTCTAAAGAGAAATAAATAAATGTCCTCACAATACCTTGCGCACGAATTACGTAAATAATCACAATGCCCAATGCACGGGCGAAACCTGCTTTTATTTAATTACAACTTCCAAATATTTAAATTTCCAAATCTTTTCTTGATTATACATTAAGAATAAATTATATTATTTTTCATTCTTGGTTGTTCACGTGATTGTCGTTTAACGGTTCGCCGCTAATGTGGAACGCTTTATTTTAAAACACTATTTTAAGATATCTTATCTTTATTTCACGTACCATGGTAGATTTCAGTCCCTACTCGACCGTTTTATGCTAGCTAATACAAAAATAAGCGTAAAATTAACCCTTACGCTGCCTACAGTCCAGCATTCCGGGTATCAGGATACGCGCGGAAACTGCCTCGGACTGATAGACTTCTCTTTTCATAATTTCAGACGCTCCCGTCTCTGTAATCCGCTTTTGAATTTTATTCTTCATCTCCGATGATCATTCTCATTTCAGGAGGATGTCACGATAAGCACCTTACTTTTTAGTTTCCTGCTAGAAAAACATTACTTCTTTTCGAAGTAGCTCCCGGTCACCGACTCTGGCAGTTGTTGCATGTACCGTTTGCTATAGGCTGGCAGTAAAAGGGTTAGTACATGCATTTCGAAGGAAGGTACTTTTCTATTATAGTCTCCGATCGAAGGCTTCCACATAATATTCACCGTTGTGCAGACCAAAACAAAATACTCCTACAAACTGACCTGACGCAACACTATCTGAGAAGTGAAAAGCAGTTTGAGTTAGATAGGGGTATCGGTATCTCTGTATATACACCCCCTGCCACGCGCCACTGGCGGATTGCAGGGCCAGATTTTAAATTTAAAATGAAAATGTATTTCAGAATGCACAAATCTCAATTGATGCTCATATCATTTATTCATTTTGTGATTTCTCAAATATAATAATTTTTTTGCTATTGAGTTTGCCGTCGTGGTCAACATTGCTCTGTTTCTTGGAGTTTTTGCCATCAAAACCAGTTTTAAACGTTGTAAAAATTGTGTAAGAGCACGACGTTAAATTTAACAATGAAAACGATTGGCTTGTTGTTTCTAGTTACAGTTTATTTCCAATGATATCCAGCCATCCTCACTCTCAATTTAGAATCTCCCCGTGATGGCTATATTAGAAAGCGAAATGGCCTTCGATTCTAAGAAGAAAGATCGAGTTGATTTATAGAGAAGGGTCCCCAAAGAAAGGTGATCCTAAAAATTCGGGCGTTGGAGAAAAAATCAGCTGTAGCGATTCTCAGTGTATTATCTCTAAAAGTAGTGTTGGACGCCGTGTTTGTGTTATCACAGATAAGAAGACAAGAGAACGAAGGTCACTGTTTGCCCTTCCAATTGAGCCCTCAACTTCCGGGTGTACGTCTAGACAATACGTCACGATCACTAAAATCTTCACGTTTGTGGTCGTTTCCATCAGTACTCGGAGTGCCTCAGCATCGGAGAGTGCATGTTGCGTGAATCTTTTCCGTGAACTTCTTCTCTGTCAGAAACGCCATTCCTACGCTTCTATTGGATTGAATTTGCCTCGTTTATCTCCTAAAGCTTATATTTGTATTAGTGATTGTAGGTATTGTGTCCAGCGTTTTTCTTTCCTCGTTATGGGTATGTTAGTTGTACATCGTTGGCATGGGTATGTTGTCATTTCGCCGAGTTATCTTTCACGGAGTTGTCCTTCGCCCAGTTGATACCGAACCATATAGGAACTAAGTGAGATTTCAATTTGATATAATTTATCTTTTACTCCAGCGTTTTTCGCCTTCTCTCTTCCTCCTTTTTCTTTAAACACTCGTATGTATATGAAGTGTTTAAAAAAGCTTTTTTCTTAGTTTATGTTCATCTCATTGCTCTTTCTGCCATAGAATTTTTACCGTTGTTGCCATTTTTATTTCATATTGTCTCTATCCGCTGCTTCCTCTTCATCAATAAAAACTCTGGAGCAGATCTGCTGATTCAATCTGTTTTTGTCTGATCCTGTATCAATTTATATCGAATATTCATTTTTTTAAATTACTTTTTCAATTAATTTTGCTGAACTTTGATACATTTCATCAATATTTCTAAATTTTACAGAATTCTATAGTGTACCTAGTGTTTTTCCATGATTATATTGCATAATAATTTAGGATATTATATATTTTTCAGCCAAACGAATGTACATAATTGTAAGGTATTGGAATGTTTTATTCCTATGATATTGTGTTCTTAACATGAATTGGTGATTGCTCAGCAACTATTGGCAGGTGTCTGCAGCATATAATTTGAAATAAATTTGTGTTTCTTTTAAACTAATTTTTCCTTTATCCATCGATATTGGCTCTTTTAGACGTTCTTTTTAAATTAAAGAAAGCATGGCGCTCATCCCACTAATCTACGTACTGTATTAGAAGTGACTAAAATCCGCCCGCGCATTATATTATTATTATTATTATTACAGCAAT
>KZ308429.1:558821-669659 GCA_000376725.2 Ladona fulva | reverse complement strand
TAATTAACCCTCGAAGGACTGACGTGCCCATATGGGAACGGGCTGCAGCTGCACTCTCTAGGAGGCTTAACGGTATATTGAGTGTCATAAAATGGTCATTGAACGTTATTTCTGGACTAAGAAGGTCTAAGGCTTAGTTCCGTTTGAGTTTTGGTGCAGTTCAGTTCAGTGAAGTATTTCTTGCGATTTTTCAAGAGACGAGGAGATTTTGAAATGGATCCTTCTTGCTCGTAAGTTTTATAAGTTAATTTTATTTTTATTTTTAAGTAATATTTTGCTTGTATAATTTTAGAATAATGTATTTATCATTCACACAAGTGAAATAGAATTGAGTTTAAGGTTATTTGTTGTCGCTATTACGTTGTTTATAGCTGCGTTCCCATATGGGAACGTCAGTCCTTCCCACTACTACGCGACTTTCTTTCCGATGGCTGTAAAGGAAAATCTTATATTGTATATTTGAAAATATTTTACGACATGATACGTTATTATTTGGCAGAATAAGTTAAGAATTATTTGGTTTTAAGTTGGAAGAAGAGGAATACGGCAATTAATATGCTCTTTTACGAACTAAATATCGAAAAACCTAAAATTTTATCGTGATAGCAGCAACAAGAATTAATAGCAAGTGTCTATTGGGTTAGAAATTCAAGTTCTATATCAATTTTATTAATTTTACATGAAATATGAGATCATCAGAAGTGTTGTGTTTTCTGTTCAGGAAAAACGTTGGTCTTCAAGACTCTCTTTCACTCGAGGAGGTTCTCCGAATTCTCGCCGAGGATGAAGAGAGTGAGGTAGATGTTACCGATGTCTTCATTTCTCCACCGGAAGGAAATGAGCTTACCGATGAAGACTCGGCAGATGAAGATGAGGGAGGATTGGTTGACAATTTGACGGGCAGGCAACTAAGGGCAGAAGCCGAAATTCGATTGGCAACCAACGAAAGAATTGGTGGTGGAGGAGACGACGGAGCAAAAATGCCTATGAAGAGAAAGTGGATAAAGGGCGGCATGAAGTGTACAGGAAATTTTCCTGACGAAGATTACTCCACTTACTCCAATCTTAGTTGTGTCGAATTGCTAGAGCTATTTATTGATGACGAGCTAATCAGATTCATAGTGGAAGAAAGTGAGAAGTACGCTCGTTTTTTGAATTGCCCTAGTCCTCAAATTACAGCCGAGGAGATGCGAGCCTTCATCGGGATTTTGATTGTCTCCGGATACAACGTTCTCCCGGGAAAAAAATATTACTGGGACACAAAAAAAGATGTTCATAACGAACTGATTAGTGGAGCAATGAGGAGAGACAGATTCATTCAAATAATGAAGTTTCTGCACTTAGCGGATAACACAAAATTAGATAGAAGCGATAGGTTTTACAAAGTACGACCTATGGTGAAAATAATTAAACAGAAATGTTTACAGAATTTTGTGCCTTCGCGGTTTTTAGATTACGACGAAGCTATGATAAAATATTACGGAAGGCATAGCTGCAAGCAGTTTATCAGAGGTAAACCGATTAGGTTCGGTTACAAGGCTTGGTGCCTGAACACTGATGCAGGGTATTTGATAGATTTTGATTTCTATCAAGGGAAAAACCCCTTTAGTAATGCGGCACATGAAGAAGCGGTTGGAAAAGCAGCAGCTCCTCTTCTTGCTATGTTGGAGGAAATTCCTAAAAAGGAATTGCCCTACAGTATCTTTTTTGACAATCTATTTACAGGTAAATAATCTTTTCTGTTAAGATTCATTTGAAATAGTATGTGTATTAGTATCATTACAAGAATTAATTTTACTTAATATATAATTTATAGGAATGAATTTATTGTCACATTTGAAAAAATGTGGCTATGACGGAACGGGAACGATCAGGGAAAACCGCATTCCGAAGGATTGTCCGCTACCGAAAAAAAATGAATTAAAAAAGGAGGAAAGAGGAAAAAGCTTTACAGCTCTTTCTAAAGGCGAAGGAATTGTCATCACTAAGTGGCTGGATAATTCAGTCGTTGTGGTAGCTTCAACGGCGTACGGGGTTGCGCCGCTGATGAAGGTAAAGCGATTTTGCAGGAAGCAAAAGAAAATTATTCAGCTTTCGCAACCTTACGCAATATCCCAGTACAATAAACATATGGGTGGAACTGACAGAATGGACGAAGACGTGAATTCACTTCGAATCGGTAAGAAAATGATTTATAAAAATTACTTCAAACTCAGGCAACCGAAAAATAGCCATCGTCAATATTATTACTTTCAAATTTTCAGGCATAAGGGGGCGCAAATGGTGGTGGCCAATTTTTACTTGGCTCCTAGATATAAGTATCAACAATGCTTGGATTTTAAAAAGGAAATCCTCAGAGCCAAGGACAAAGTTAGAATTTAGGAGGGAGATAGCACAAGTGTACCTGACGCGTTACAAGACACAACTAAAATCACCTGGAGGTCGAATCAGCAAGGCTTCCACATCCAAAACTGGCGCCACAGAAGAGTTGCGGTACGACAGAATGGAGCACTTCATCGGAGAAATACCGAATAATAAGAGAAGACGCTGCGCATATGAAGAATGCGAGAGTCGTGGGAGAACAATGTGTTTGAAGTGCGATGTAGGGTTATGCGTGAAATGTTTCAAAAAATATCATATTAGGTAATAATAACATAAATTAGAATTCCTTCTTTTCTGGGTGAAAGAACAGCATTTTGAGAGATATTTATAATAAATAAAATAAAGATTTAACAAGAAAGTTTTCTTTTGTTAATTTCATCATGAAGTACGCATTAGTAGTAGTGGGAAGGACTGACGTGCCCATATGGGAACGGGCATTTACAAAGAACGTGTGATCGCAAATATTTTTTAAACATTTTTTTCTAGTTTATTTAGGTGATTTGAATACCAAACTACTAAAATTAAGGTAATATTAAAGGAAAAATAATTCTCGTCCTTGGAGGGTTAAATGGGGACAGCAAAATGCATGCCTCGTAAACAGCTGAAGGCTCGCCATTGTTATGAACGTTAAATGATGAAGAAAGAAGTGCCAAGGGCTAGAAAAGCATGGAAATTTTAAAATAAAGTCAGGTTTCTTAGATTACGCTGAAAGAGGAGATTATTCCGGGAAATCATAAATTCGTAGCAGGGTTTTACCCCATTTTAGTTTACATTTTTACTTAATCGAAAATTTATCTCTTGGAAGTTACGAAGTAGTATTTTTTAATTAGTGAAAATATTCTTTCCATCTTGTAGAGAACATTCCCAAAAGCAGTCGCATTCCATCGTTAATTACTTGCAGTGTTTCGAAGTTACAATTTAAGCTATGCATACTTTCCCCTTAATACTAGTGACTGCATTCCTACATATATACGCATCACTTAATCCTTCTTAACTTTCTTATTGCAAAACTAAAGTATGCGGAAATCGAATGAAAACGGGGAAACTTAGTAAATTATAATGAAAATTTTTCTCACTCACCTCAATTCTGAACATTATTTTTTCTATTTATTTTCCGATGTCTCCATAAACATCCATTTATTCGAGAATTAGAGTGATAGACGTAAACAGTCACAACAGAGGAACACACACAACTGTCCCCTACTTAGAAAAATCCGATTTTCCGTCGAAAGTCGAATCCGGAACCTTGGAGTAAGTGCAAGCATCCTGACCACTCCGCGGATTTTGTCTTCTTTTTAAAATGCTTCGTATAAATCCTCTCTCTAAACCAAAGGTTTTTTCAATTACTTTTTGCAGTCATCAAAATGCCCGAAAAGCAGCCCTTAGTTTCTAAGAGATGTCATCTTGGCTAATACTATTCCTATATTACATCCAAACTACAATTTATTTCACAGTTAACCAGCTTCTTCTATTCTCTAGGTAGCCGTTTGTATGTTTCAAAGGCTAATGTAAGAATATTACTATAAATAAACTTCCAAGCTCCAGTTAATCATTGCATTCATTATCTGGAACATTTTTCTTATACCATATCTTGACGAATGCAATATTATCGTTTATCTCTTGGTGCTGGATAGAGAAAAAGGTATGTTTAATATACTTTTGCCTCAATCTTATTAATCCCATATGCTGCACTAACGTTGACTTTAAAACTTAGCCTGGCTAAATGGAGGAATACAAATGGAAAACTACCTCACTCCTCATCTTACTGAATTTCTTTATTTCCTCCCCAAAGCTTTCAAACTTTCGAAGCTAATGACGAAGAGGAGAGGTGCCAACCGTCTTCAGGGTTTAAGTCGTAACAGAATCTTAAATAAAAGTTATACATTTCTAAATAACTAAAAATAAACTTAGTACGTGTGAAGAAAACATCGTTGGTATTTTTCGGTTATTTTATCATACCGTCATAGGTGAAGAGAAACGAAAAAGAAAAGCATATTCAGTGGACGCGGAAAAATTTACAAAAATCGAAACTCCATATCTAATCCTTTTAAGGGAAACATCGCAAAAGCATTCTTCCGCGTTGCAGAATTTGGTTTACTCCTACATCTGATGGTCTCTCTTTAATACCTTGTCTCTTACCAGTCTTTAATTCAGAAGGTAAGAGGCAAAGCGAAACGTGTTGCTTGCTGGGAGTATCTCAGGGCGATTTGGAGGCATTTTGCAGGGATCTCAAAAGGCTGAAAACCACCCTTGTAAAGAAGGAGCCGACTCGCTTTGAGTAGCTCTCCGTGTCTTCTTATTGCTTGTATTTCCCTCGCTGAGAGCGGTTTCAATTTGGCCCTCAGACCGCAATTATATAAGAATCTTGTTTTATTTTTTTCAAACATGTCGTTCGGTGTATTTTCCAATCATCAGAGGAAAAGTGACGGGTTGATTATCAGAAAAATCGCATAGGAGTAAGTAGAACGAGTCTCAACTATCACTAGAGAATCACTATCTTCTGATCTTTTTAAATTCATCCCTGTGAGATCCTTGGGTTAGTTAGTCTATGGCAGAGGTTCTTAACCAGGGTTGCAATTTTTATGATGGAAAGGAATTTCTTCCTACATAGAGAGACAAGCAAGAAAAAGATAATTTTTTATGACGTATTTGGGAGTTCATTTCAGAAGATCAATTTTCCTTTATTTTACTATGCAAAGAGCCCAACTGTCTTTCTCCGTAGTTTACAAATAGATCAGTCTCTCGAATATCCCAGTCACCGTGTTATCTGAGGTACATATATATTTCTGAGCTTTGCTTTTTCCATTTACTCATATATGTATGTACCGATTCGCCGCTTAAATTATTTTTGCAGTATCTGTACCATGCCAGTTCGGCGTAGACTAGAAAAATTCGGCATAATAATCTGGAGATAATCGGAGAAAAAAAGTGAGAATCTGGACAATGTGATCTGGACATCTGGACAATTGACGTATATATTATAAAGGAAAATAAAAATGTTTTATTTTTTAAAAAGTTTAATACGAAAGCGATTTTCTTATTGTAAATACACCTGGTACTACGGCAAGGCATGGGTGTAGCGTGTTCATTTCATATCATAATTTACGTACGCAAGACGACCCTTCCGTAATATCCGAGTTTTCGATTATACGAGGTGGCCCCGGTCCACATTAACTTAGATAGTTGAGACTCTACTGCAACTGATATTTAAGGAAGGGCTGCAAGAACTCATTTCGACCATTCGGGGGATGCTAGCAGTGTAAAAGGTTAAAAACCAATGCTCTATAAAATGTCAATCCTACGGAGAAAATGAAGTTCCCAAGTTTGCGATTTTTTCGCTAAATCTAGCCACTTTTCATTTCATTTATCTACATCTTGCATTTAATGCTACGTAGAATATCTTCTTTGCTTTACTAATGTAGTATGTTTTACCTTTACCCTGTAAGCAAGTCGATGCTTCAGCTCCCGAGGTATGTGCGGATTATACCACGGACCGATATATCGGCTCCCTTTTCACTCTGAAGCTTTTTTCACTTAATCAGTTGGTTTTTGGAACACTCATCCTTTATCTAGTTTGTTAAACCTCATTTCAGAAATCTCTCGATTATACTCTTATCTTTTTAGTTTTCTTCTAGAAAAACATTATTTGGTTTATCGTAGTAGCTTCGTGCACTCCGCCTCTCTCATAATTTTCGCACATCTGATGAAGGCTGGCTGTAAAAGAGTTAACTTAATGAAAACGCATTTGAATCAAATACTATAATAGTCATCAATAAAAGACAATATTAATATTAGGTACAAATTTAAGTCACGTAAAATCCGAACTAATTTATTAGTATTAAGTTTAGAAATTGTTGTATGTTGTAATCAAGTATCTCTGATTGTGCGCTTAATCATGATTTGAGAAGAGGAAACGTTATCTTCGTAGGCCATATTTACCAGTTTTTAAATGATTGTTTGGGCCCAAATATTTTTAACCTATGGCCTGAATTCAACGATGACGTTTTAAAATATTCTTACAATTATGGCGGATTTTCGCGTACTAACTACGGAAGACGTATCCTTTTTTAGTCTGTGAGCTTATGAAATTGGCAGAAACAGTAATATCAAATTTCTTTTCTCTTTTAATTCACTCTTAAATTTATTTGCAATTGTGTGGAATACTTCACATGTTAATTTTCAATTTTATGTTGCCAAGCATACATTTTTTATACATATTGACTAAAACTGTCTCATGTATTCAGGATATGTTCTGTCGTTGAATAAATGAATGACTCCGTGAACGACGAATACACGATCAGTAGACCTGTCAAATAATTCAATTCCCATCCCCGAAGTAGTTCTTCCGTAACTATGCATTGTAGAGGGAATCCGCAAATCACTCGCTGAATTCCGGTCCATTGTAATCGCATTTCTTCCTAAGTGCTCTCCCACGTATATTTTGGCAAAGGTGTCTTCAGACGCATTTATTGATCCAAGGATTCGCCGATGACGTCGACTCATCTGTTGCCGGAGCGACGCACTGCTAGGCTGTTTTGTGCAATTCCTCTCCTGAATATATGCTTCCTATTGGTGTATTTATTATCATTAAACGGTTAAAAATCGCAATTCTGCTCCGAATGCGATTGCTCAGATTGAATCATCACTGCTCTCCTGGTATGTGCTCCGTCAGAAAATTTCCATTCCAGTAACTTTCTACTTTACTAATAGTTTTTATTGATAAATGCAATATTTTTCATTTGTTTTTAGTGCAAAATAGTGTAAACCTAATTTTTTGTCTTTCGTTTTCGTCTCAGTCTTGTTCATGGTTGTGATCATATGAAAGTTGATGCGGAATGAGTGATACTGAATAATGGCATTCATTAATGTTTCTTCTAACAGAATACCATGAAAAGTGTTATTTTGGGAAGATTGCGATGCACATACGTTGGCTTTTTCCACTCATAATACTCTTTTTTTTCAATTGGAAAAACAACTTCACTCCTCATCTTCCTTTTTACCCTTCATTCCCTCTCAACAGGTTTTGGTATGTAATGGTTCTTTGTTTTGTATCCTAAGTCGATTGTGTCAGCATAATGTATTCAAATTTTCACTTTTACGGATTTAATTTTTTTTTATATTATAAATTTCGTTCGAATGGTATACATATTTTTATTGCCTTTTTCATATTTTGACTCTCTTCGTTTCTGTTGAGAAGGAATAATATATTTATATCTTTTCGTCTATAGCTCATTGGAAGCAGAATGAAGCGAAATGGAGTATAACCGATACAAATCCTATTTAACCTCTTTTCTCCAATCTCATACCTCATCCAGCAACGTTTCATTCATTTCCTTAACATTCTTTTTTAAGCGTCATAAAATAACTCATCCAATCGATTTACAGGTCACCGCCCCTTACCCGCGTGGCGGCGTGATCCCCATAGGAGGTTCCAGTGACCTCCAGGCTGACCACTGTAGCAGCTTATCTTCAAGAACGGATAATCTAGTGGAAGGGGGCGAGGATCCGGGCAACATGTCCGGCCTCGAACCGGGGCCCCTGGTACCCACCCACCGGCCCACTCTCCCTCCGTCCACCGCCTTACCAGGCAGGAATGACACGGGGCCGCCGGGGGTCATCGTCGACCACTGCCGACCTTTGGAAGTGGACTACGACGTGCCCACTGCCGTCATCTGCGGAATGTACCTGCTCTTCGGAGTTGTCTACAGCCTATTCGGTGAGTTCACGCCAATGTTAATCTTATGGAAACTGGATTTGTGGCGGATGATTTAAACGAGAAGGTACCGTCTTACGTAACAGCGATGTGAAGGGACGTAACTAAAGGTTTTACCATTGGAGGGGAAAGAACGGCCGAAAGAGTTTTACTCATGGGCCAAAGTCAAACAATTCTCAATAAATATATCAATTCACAACAAAATTTTTTATCAGCTGTGTTTTCGCGGTTTTTTCATCCTTCGTGTGTGCTTTCCCGCAACGTGGGTTATTCCTTAGTTAACCTTTATTAAGTTTTATTGAGATTTCTTCCCACTCTTCTCTTTCTATTTGATTTTTAATTGGTTATTGTATGTATGATAACGATGTACGAGGTTAGGTGAAAGAGTGGCCTAAATGAATTTAATTTCGCGAATAAAGGGAACATCTATCTATCTATCACGAGGTACACTAATGCAAAATTTACACATTTACATTTACACTCAAGGTAATATCTTCACGTAAAAGAAATATTTCAAGTCCATCGTTTTTCGAAGGCTGAATTGAAAATATAGAAATATGAGCTTCTCCCAAAATAGAGTTGATAGGTTTTCCCAAAGACGTTAAAGTAAAGAAATTGTGCATAGCGAAAAAATGATGAGCAAACAATTCCCCTCGTACTTTCCTAAGTAAAAGTATCACTAATCTGTGTTAGGTGCCTCTTCCTCCCACCTGCCTCACTTCCGGAGCAGCTGAGAGCCTATCAGCTGCGTTTGACACTCACGCGAAATGGATCAAACAAGTATTCCGCCGTATCCAAGAAAGGAGTGGATGTGAGAAAGGCTATGTGGGTCACTGCTGACTGGGAAACGAAATTCAAAAGAAATAACTCGCACAGTGACCTACGGCTTGACTCCTTTAGCTTTTGAAGTACATTTCCAAAGTCTTGGAGAAAGCTCTCCAATTATGCGAAACTTAAACTGTCTCCGTATAGTATTCTCTGAGCAGAATGAACAAGCTCAAATAAATAATGCAAATTAACGGATTATTTAAGAGATTTAAAAGCGAAGATTAAGCTTTCTGAATACTTTGGTCTTCTGTTTTGAAATTGAATGCCTTAAGTTAAAGTGGATTCTTTTCTCTTGTTATCACGTTTATTCTCTGTCGTATTCATTCTTCTAGGAATTTAGTCTGAATCCGTAATCGTTGCTATTTATTGATTTGCGTAGCTAAGCAAATTTTATGGTTATGTCTGACATTTTAGCTTTCAATCACGATCTAATTTTCGTATAGATCGAAACAATTTAAGTGAAAGAAATAAATATCTTCTCCATCATACATTTAATTCCTTGCAATCTACAATATAACTTTGATTCGAATCCCTTTTCGGCGCGAAACATACTTTTAAATACGTTTTAATTGATAGTTGACTTAGCACTGAAATATTCATGCCAACTATTTCTGAAGCTATTCATGTTGTTTATATTACATATGTCAGCTGATAAGTAAAAATTGCTAATTTATCTTTATAAGAAAGTGCACGAAATCTATAACATTCATTTTTTGCCAAATATGAATTAGTCTTTACTTCANCCTTGTTACTTGTTGTTGCACCTCTTTCCATAACCCCTATTTTCACCTCTGTGACCATCTTCATGCTGATTAATTATGCGAGAAATCTGTATATTCTGTCTGATGAGTCCGAAGGCGTTTCCACAACACCTCCAACATAAACTACAAACGCGTCTGAGGCTTCTTTACCATGGTTCTCTTCATTCAATTCTTTACATAGTATATTATGATTTAAAATTTTCTTCAAATTTCGGTATGTATGTAAACATAATTCAGCACATGCTGAATTGCCATTCGATTTCAAAATCCGAAGAATGTTGCAAATAAAACAGTCTTATTGTTTATAGAGAATCGAATCCAGGATGTATTATCTCAGCTTTGTCATTTTGCACTTTGGGGAAACAAACAGCAAAATCGCACAGCATTAAGTCGTTAATAAGACATTCTTAAAGTTTCATAAAATTTCGAAATTTTTTTTATTTGCCATCGACGACTTAGCTGTGTCGTGTAAAGTTGCTTATAGATTAGGGTTACATTGAGTATTGAGCGATGTAAGGAAGTTGTTACTTTGTGATGGGTAAATGTGATCGTAAAACAAGTTTTAATCTGAAAAAGTATTTCATCTACCACAGTTTAATTTCGTACCGGTATATTTTATCCTGCATATTTTCCAGAATGGCGAGAGAGTAAACGAACTCGACTTCAGTGACATTTGTCATTGAGACGACGGTTTTTGGAGAATATGAATTATGAAGATATTTTGATAAATTTCATCCAAGTTTGCGTGATTTGAACGTGAATTCTACAATCTTAGACTTGAGTAAAAATCTTCATTAAATTTATTTTCCTGTAGAACTATCGTAATTCCATCTTATTCAATTTTGCAAAAGATTAGCAATAGATATTGCCTGGAAGAAATTAAAGAAATCTACTAGTCTCTCATCCGAAGGCTTTAAACCATTTGGAACGAACCTGCGACCATTCGCCAGGAGAGAGAATGTGTCAAACTTGAAGTTGGGCTAAGTTTAGTTCTTGAATTTAAGGCGAGTTTACAGACATTTATAACCTCTCTATGTATGAAGTTACTGTTGTATACATATTTAAACATTAGATATAGAGATGGAATAAAAAACCTAAACCCCATTTTATAGCATCAACAGGAACACCTCTACAGATTTCCATACTTCTTCCTTCATAGGACAATTTTTTATCCAATCTTTTACGGGGTGAAACTAGGTTGTTTGTAGAAACATGTCATGTTTTTAAATATCTACATCTGAAGAGGAGTGTTTTTTTTTTAAGACCTCAAAATACCTGCCAACTTGGATGAGACATTTCTATCTATATATTCAACTCACAAAAATACGTGAAATTGGGGAAAATTCAACAAAGTGAGTTGTGTAGGAAATGTTGTAAATAGACCACCATTGTGGTGTTCTATTTAGGGCAGGAGGTCACATCCCGTGACAGAGTCACCCTTGGCCTACTCTCATGGCTTTCGGGTAATGCTGAGTGACCTATTTTGCGTGCATTTCCACTCTTGCGATCAAAATATGTCACATTTGCGGTGTGACCGGGTTCCAGTGGTTCGGAAGGAGCACTATAGCTTGAGGAAATCTGTAAGAAGTATAGAGAAATAAGGGAACTATGAAGAATATAGGGATTATTACATGAGTGATGACAAAAATAAATATAAACATTCTGTTCCCTCTAATGAATTTTAAATTTTATATTGAAATGGACTAGTGTAACCCTAATCTATATTTCTTTTTCTTTCTTCATATCTAAGATTGAGATTATAAGATTTTTCATACCTAAGATCTTTAACAACTGTCGGTTACGTCAAATCATGGTAATACGTAAACGTAAGAAGATTTAATTTTTCTGCTTCGCACGAAAACACAAACTTAAAAGTAATGTAATGCCGTAATTGAAGAGACGAGAGCAAATGGATAGCATCCGTTCTCCTTCGCAGCATCCACACCGACCGCATCCGAACCATTAGAGTTACAGGTTAGATTGAAGAATTAGTTATATGGAAGAAGGGACTTTTTAGTCTCAGTCTCGCCTCAACAAAGACCTTATAGAGTCTTTCTAAGGCAATAGTAGTTGTGGTAGATGTACCGCTGGGGGTGCGAGAGACTCAATAAATAAAAATACAACAGTCAAAAGGACGATGATTATAAAACGTTACAAACCATACCCGGGTTTGAGGCCTCGACTCCTCTTCAGATCGAAGCCCGGGTCGTTTTTATCTTTTCTTGCGGTGTAGTAAATTTGATTATTTATATAAATACGTTGACCTATGGATTGTTGTGTTTTTATTTATAAGTCACAAATTAACTCCAAGTGAATGCCGAGACAACCCAGTTTATTGCGAATTGCGTTTTGGGGGTGCGAATTTTTATGACTAATTAGAATTCATTCCTACATAATTACTGTGAAAAACAAGAGAACGATTATTTTTATTAAGGGCCTTAGGAGTTTATTTCAACATTTCAATATTTCTTCATAACTTTATAGCGCAGTGGGCCCAGTTTTGTTCTTCGTGGCATTTAAAAATTCAATTTATTTGCAAGAGATTAGGATTTGAGAATTGATGGGGTCTCAGCAGTTGAATTGAGTTAATTACGATTACCTAAGAGTATTCAGGGGCGTAGCCATGATTTGTCTCTGATGGGGATAACGGAAGTTCTGGGTCATGGAGTAAACGCAAAATTGCCTACGTTCCTGGAGAAGGCAATCTTCTATCATAAAAGAAACAAAGATGAGATCAGATTTTTATTTACAAACATTCCCTACAAATCACCACTGGCGTTCGCAACAGTAAATATTTTAACAATTGCCATTTACATCCCATAACCATAACAGTGTGCGGTAGGGTGTGCTGTGTCGTTTACTCCATTTCTCAGATCGGTTTCTGTGGCACATCTATCGCTGGAGAAATCAATCCTTGTTACTTGTTGTTGCACCTCTTTCCATAACCCCTATTTTCACCTCTGTGACCATCTTCATGCTGATTAATTATGCGAGAAATCTGTATATTCTGTCTGATGAGTCCGAAGGCGTTTCCACATCACCTCCAACATAAACTACAAACGCGTCTGTGGCTTCTTTACCATGGTTCTCTTCATTCAATTCTTTACATAGTTCTCTTCTCTATTTTTGAAGCTTCCGTACGAGTTATTCTAATAAAAGTTTATTGATAAATTCGTATTTGTTTCCCAAAACAACAATAGTTAAAAGTATCGTACTTTAACGTAATCATTGTAAGAATCAGAATCACATCGGAATAGGAAGTTAAGTGTAGTATCGGGACTTGTATCGGAATTGGTAAAAAATTGATATCGTCCCATCACTAATAGAGAGGAAGTAAGCAAGCCAGTAACATAAGAACTCGATAAATATATTTTGTGAGATACCGAGATGGGTTGATAAATGCTTGTAAATGCAAAGAGTAAAAAACCACGAGCACATTCTGGAAATGATAGAATAAGAGAAGGTTTTGAATAACGGATTGAAGGAAAGGCAGAGAATACGGCTGGTCGAATATGGAGAAGAGAGGGATCCGTAAAGGAAGTATTTGAATGTAGAATGCAAGGGAAGGGAAAAAGAAGTTGGATTATAAGAGGGGTGGAATTGAGTTAATGAAGGAATAAGGAAAGGGCGTTTAATTGGGAATATTAGGGTACGTGAACCTACCAAAGCTAGAATGGATATTATAGATGAGCAATTGACGTTCAAGATCGCCATTAATCAGCGTCTCTCATACCCCAACAGCTTTCATTTAATTTCGGTGATGAGCAAAAGCAAATGAAAGGAGCATTTTTCTCTGTCCTTTACCAGAGTAAAAAATGAATAAAATCTCTTTCATCGAGATAAAGCTGAAAGAATATTTTATATAAGTAATTTATTCCTGAAGAAGGCTAAATCCTTTCAAAATAAAAAAGAATTGTGCCCTCCGAGATATAGTTGGGCGGTATTTCGTTCTGACAAAAGAAAATTCCCGGAGAATTGTTTCGAGAAGTCGAAATTTCGCTCGAGAGACAAGGCGTGGGCATGGTCGATAAAATCTGGATCAATTGACGTTTTATCTTTCGGGAAACCCCCTCATGAATCACATGTTCTCCCAGGTTTTTCACCCGAATTCCCCGTCAACGAAATCCTTTTTGTTAAAATGTTGCGCTTTGAATTTAAGTCTACGCTTCTGCTAATTCAGCAGACTTAAATAACGTGTGATTCTTTTGTACACCGTGACGTTATATACTGTTTTCTCCCCTCAAAAGTTCTGTGTGCGAAAAACTATTCTCCTGAGAGTTTTCAAGGGTACTTGCATCTTTATGTGAAGATAACTGCTGAAAATGTTGAATTGCTATTCGAATTCATTTTTTAAATGTATGTTGACTCCGCTTAGAAAATTTGCAATATATATTTTTACAAATAAAATATGTTACGTACAAGGAAGGGGATAAAGATGGTATTGCATGAAAAGTCGTGGAGGTAAAAATATTCTCGAGAAGAAACGGAAATAAAATGTCTGACAGGACAGGGACTCGAACCCGGGTCTTCCGCTTTCTTGGTGACTGCTCTAGCTCTCTAGTTATCACGCCAGAAAATTTTTCCATGCCGTTTGCGACAAGTTTGCTTACAAAGACTCCTAAACGACATGGATAAAGGTTCATGCATGATAACTCAATGGCTTTAGTAATCGCTCGGAAAGCGGAAGACCCTGGTTAGACTCCCAGTCCCGTCAGAATTTTTTTCATGCCCATCTCTCTTCAGGAATATGTTAGGTACTCATTAACGATAATTCGCACACTAATGGAAAAATTGCAAAGGAAATCGGACGCGAATAAACGTCGAACGAGGCCGGGAATCAAACCCGTATCAGCAAGTTGCAGGTCCTCTTTTCTGTGGCTATCAGAACAGTTTCGCGCCATTGTCAAGAAAGGACCACGTAATAATTAAGTCCAGCGCTACGATAAATTTCGTAAAATTGAGGAAATCTGAGGAAAAATTATTTGTAAAGGTAAAACTTCCGTCATGCGGCGGCAATTGTTTCAGTATCTCAATCTGTCAGAACATGTTATGCAAGTTATCATCATATGATCTCCTTATCAGGTATTTATCAATAATCGTAACAGTTCTTTTCATTAAAGAAAGTGGAGAAAAGACGCAGTTAAATTTCCTTAATCTGTTAGAGCACTCTTGTATTGCAACCTTATATTCAATTAAAATTATACTTCACGTTTTGAAGAAAATTATAAAATGCTGACTTGATGCAGATACAGGAGCCAAGGTAAAAGGCAACTGAGACTAGTATCAGTGGTGGAACGGCCCACTTCAGATTTATTGTCATTCAATAGAAAGAAAAAGGTATTCAACTTTACATATAGAGGCGAGCTCCTTAAAACCCAAGGATAAACAGATGTGAAAAATGGCGACATGATTGGGACTCAAACCCAGGACTTCCACTTTCCGGGCAAGTATTCTCACAACTGAACTACCATACCGCGTCTATTCTACACACTAACGATTCCTTTAATAAATTAGAATATCTCCCGGAAAGTGTAAGACGTGGGTTCGAGTCCCAGTCATGTCGCTATTTTTCATATCTATTTATCTTTGGGTTTTTCGTCATTCTTTTTTTAAATACCTACATATATTTTTAGCTGAAATTGCCGCTATATGTGCAATTAAAAGAAGTTTATTGTTAATAATAAAAGAAAAAATAACGATGAAGAGTACTTTTAAAATGTATCAATAATTTCGTTCATACAGGAATGTATTGGTACTTTGGAAAGTATTCAAACCATTGCTAGAACCGAAAAAGAATGGAATTAATTATCTGATAACATCTTAAACCTTAACGAGAAAACCCTCACGCTAAGGATTAAGAAATCTCGATGTTATGCCTACTAAAAAAATTCAAATTTTTTTATATTCTATCTCATATTGTGTCTTTTATGATACATTCGAACCTTAATAGCTGGGAAACTTCTATAAGTCGATGAAAAAGTCTGTTTTCTCGAGAGAACTTAGATTAGTCGAAGTATTTGCTTTAGACAGCTAAAATTTTAGTCGACCTCCTCGAATCATGAAAACCTCTATAAGCCGAACTCCAAGCGGCCGAACTCTATATCTCGAATCTTTTACGTGCGCAACCACAGACGCTGCGGCTGAAAATTACCTTTTCTGACCTTTTTTGTACATTGCACTCAGTTCAAGTGCAATATATGTCTTTTTTTTCGTTATGCTTTCCTACATTTTTTAATTCAATGAAAGCAATGATGACTTAATCCACAGAAAATTTCCTATGATATGAAAATTTGAATAAATTCCACTAATTATCGCCAGAATTTATATGTTTTACTTTCCTACTTTTATAAAACATAACATTTACTAGTTTTTTTATTATGTACATTATTTATTCACTGCAATTTATGACTGTAAGCAGTTCTTTCGTCTTTTAACGTTATCCTTGATGTACTGTAAAATATTCTTCTTTTCCTATAAATCTAATTTTCTGTTTTCACAACCAAAGTTTGATAAATTAAGAGTATATCACGACTACTTGCGTCTTTGTTTTGTACTTTTTTACAGTTTAGTCACGATATGCAATGTTTCAATTCTCTCTTTTTTTATTTCGAATACATTGGAACAAACATGTGAAGACTGTATCAGAAAACCTCGATAAGTCTAATTATTCACGTAGAAACACGAAACCTCGCTAAGTCGAAATCTGGAAAACACAACGGTTTGTTTTCGGGTTTTGAGGTTTAAGTTAGCGAGGTCCGACTATAATGGTTCTGTTGATCATATAAAAATACATGTTGGGTTGTCACCACATAATAATGAAAGAAATATATAATCAGTTCAGGTACTGCCCGAATAAAAATATATTACGAAATTTAACTCTTTTGTTAACTGAAAATAATGCTATTTCGATTGAAAAATGTCAAAGTTGTAATGTAAATGTGCTAACGTAAAAGAAAAGGAATGCGGTTGTGTTAATACTTTAGATTTTAAGCTCCGGAAATCTGTAATTTGGAGATTATGTTTTTCTCAAAACCTTAATGGTTTAGTTAGTAGAGGATCTAAGCAGCAGAAGCTGATGGAGCGTAAGATGACTCTGAATTAAAATATATTCCCTGAAAGAAGGGGAATGTCGCTATATATAGCCGAAATCGCCAAATTGGCCACAGTTCTTCGAAACCCATAGCTGTAAATAACGTAACTATCCAACCGCGTTGCTACGTAAGCAAAATCCTGCTATTCACTCACCTTAACGTTCTCCAAATTGTACGCATTAATGGAGATAATGGCTATCAATTTTGATGAGTTTCGATTGATATCCCCCCTTTTTGGGTGTGTCTTCACCTTTAACGCGCTCTCCTCCGGGAGATCGATTTGCCTGCCCGGGACAGAGAAATGCTGGACCGTGACGTCACGGATGCCGCCGTCTCGCAGAATAGGAGATTCTCCCATTTCATTTGATTTCGGCCGAAAAAGGGAGCACAAATATGGCCACTCATCCGCACCAGAGTTGAATAATTAGGTTAGATTAGACTCCTTTATATGGGCAAAGTTACTTTTGGCTCCCATTGGGCCCTCTAAACTACAATTTTAATCAAATATTCTCAGGGTATTGTAACTGAAAGGAAGGGTAGATTTCTGTGGAAACATCCATCCTTCTTTACTTTGAAGAAAATAACACATTCGGTGTTGTAAAGCCTCTTCTGAGTGTTCTCAGAGAGGGTTTTCCAGCTTTGAAATAAAGGGAGAAATCAAACTTGCTGTGTAAGTAAAAATGCTACGAATTGGAATAAGCGGGTAAATCGCTAAAAACGTTAGGATGAAGTTAAATTTTCAAATACACATACCGATCTAAGTCTTGAGAATGTTCAAAGTAAAAGATTTTCTTTGCGTCAGTTCAGTGCATACCGTAAAATTCTCATTCTCATGAAACAGAACGACTTGCTTTTCTGTCCCCCGTTATCAGTCATATTTATTTGGTACTATCCGCGAAATTAAATCCCTTCTGATACAATACTTGGTGAACTGAAAGTATTTGCAGGACACTCAGGTATATAGCATTTAACTGAACTGATTGGTTTGAAACTTCATGCAATTATAATAATATTTTGATTGTACTTTGTCCGTTTAAGATGTTCCCGAATAGCGCTCGCCCGTTAAAAGCGATTGTTACGTCTGTTTAACGGGTGCGTGAATTTTTATGACTCTTCATTGTTAAGCTCCTGTAATAATGCCGTTCCGTAAAATCGCTAAGTTTAATGTCAGTTTGAAACTCTCCCAATAAAGCTTGGTTCCACGAAGTTCTTCAGTGTACAACATACTTTTTGTATATTCCAGACTAATTTATTTATTTCAAATTATCTTCATCTTTTCATCATTCGAAATACCTGCGTTAAACTTGTCGTTTGCTAGGTTAACATTACATTTTATCGCCAGGTATTTTTAAAACGAATTTTCACCAAATTCTATGCCTGTGTCTGCTAAGAAAATTTCATTTGCTTTATCTACAATTAGTCATCAAGGAAGATCAGACTGTGAATCCCATATCGATACTAACCAATAAATGTAAATTTCTTTTAAGTTCAAATTTCATTAACAAATAATAAATATGTTCTGATACATATTGTATAAGTTTAGATTTAGATTTGTACCCTACGAGCGCCAGTGGCGTATGGCAGGGGGTGTATTAACACCTTACCTAATCTACCCTATTACCTTCTCTGTTGATATCGGAAAGAACGACCAGAAGTAAGTATCGGTTTTAGTGATTACTTCCTTGTAAATCTTCGTCGATGCCTCTCGGAGGTCGCGCTCGTTTTTTTACCGGAATTTCAATGTCTTTTACTTCGCATAAAAATTCTGAACCGATGAATTCCTCCAAAATCTTACGTTGGTAATCAGATCTCTCCTGGAGCGAGTTCCATCAGAGTGATGTTATCATAGCCATAACGCTACTGTCGAACCTGAAATCTCCACGAACGAAACAGGCTGCTCTCCGTTGAACTATCGCTAAATCTGAGACTAACCGTAATTCTTGTGGATCCCAGATTGATCAGCAGCATTCGAGACTTGTTCGAATGAGGGATGCAATTTCTTAAACTCTAGATGGGCATCCTCTCAGGGTTCCACTTATTTATCTTTGCATTCTATTCACCTTTCCTATTGAATCTCAAATATGTTCCTTAAACGTTAAACTACTGCTGAGTGCAACTCCTAGGTATTTATGGTGACGCACGAACTCCAAGGGATATCCTGAAATTTGGTATTGTTCGCTAATAAAGTTAGAGGAACGCGTGAAAGACATAGCAACGCAATTCTTCGCATTGAAATCAAGCTGCCAATCTTTGCACCAACTTGATATTACGCTTAGGTCGTTCGTAGGATACTACTGCTATCTTCTGATATAATCTCTCTCTGATCAAATATTGTGATCTCTCTTTTTCTTTCCTTCTTTCCTACAACGTTCGCAGGTTTTTCACAACCACCTTCTCAATGTTATTCTTTCCGGCAATGGTAACATTTTTTCTGTGATTGAAAGAATCATAATTTTTTTCCTCCACTAAATCATTCTTCTATCTTTCATTTTCAGTTTCCGGTGAACTTTTTAAATATCTGTGTACAGTTTACTTTCTAGTTTACAATCTTGTTTCGTATTAAGTATTCGTATTTTCCACCAAAATCTGACAAGGGTTAAATGGAAGATGGGACTCTCTAGTACCAATGTCTCCTAATAATGACGTTTGTGTTATATCTGTTGCATCAAATCTTCGTCTTTTGGGATGGAGTCATCTGTGCGCCAAGAAAATCATTTTTCAAACGAACTTCATAATTAGAGTTTATTACGAGAAATAAATTGGGAATCCTAATAATAAGGAAGGAATACAGGTTAATCTTACCTCCGTTTCCACGAAATGCGGTCAATAAGTTTCTTTAACCAAGTTTTATCGCCTCTGGGATACTTTCAGCTAAAAACAAAGCCAAGCGACATTGTCGCGTAAGATTGTCATATCTAATAATAAGAAATAGCAGTGATTATATCACAGGCGATTGAGACGTAACAATGGCTTTGTGTGACAATGTGCATCTTCAATGTCATTATTGCGTTTCATTACAGTTTGACGCATTTCAGAAAAAGTAAATTCTTGTGTGAAACTCCGTTAAAAGTATGAAGATTTTCGAGGAGAGATGGTCCTCTGGTCATCCTTTTACAGAATAATGTGAGTTACTTAGATTCAATTTGAGACTCAATTCCTCAGGAGAAGTATCAGAAGAGGGAATTTTCCGAGAGCTTTTGATTTCTTGGTGTGCAGTTAACCCCTTCTCCCACCCTTTTGTCGCCCTTGGTGACCATGGCGGATATTTCAACCAAAGGAAGTGAATGCGCTTCTCTAGGGGAGTTCAGGTCTTCTTAATAGAAGTCGGAAAACAACTTTAAATCAGGCAGTCCTAGTGGTTTGAACATTTGATCTGTTCTTCAGTTAATGCCAAGGGATAAGCTTTCTGTTTCTAAAGTAATCAGCTTAGAGACAGGTTCAGTCCTCGGTTGCATTAGTACTATAATTGTTAAAAGTGTTTCGGCAGCTAAGGCCATCAGTCGGAAATCGAACCGGGGACCGCTTACACCAAAGGTGAACGCGCTTGGCACTTGGCTATCCGGGAGCCTTTCGGTCCTCAACCATCTGCTAACAAAAGCATTAGAAAAGGAGTGAGGCTTACCATGCAAAGTGAGGGACTTTTTCGCCACCTTATTACGTACGAAAAAATTAGTTTCAAGTCCTATAGTTTCGTAAAAATCAGTTCGCGGCTCTATCGCTTACAACAAGTTTTTTCTGGTCTTCTTCACGTAAGGTTTCTTTAAACCGTAACCGTAGCTTCAAAGTATTTTGGTTTCAGTTGTGGTTAATAGGTTAAACAGTTATCCGTTATCATTGAATTGACTTTTGCAGAAATTATCGGGAGTTATTCGGAAAAGATTTCATATATCAAATAGCAGATCGCTCTTCTTTCCATACTAGTGAATATGTCTGTAAAGACATCAACCCTAAAGCTGGTTGGAACATCGTTCTCTCCACCATTAGCTACTAAATACTCTGGAAAGGGATTGATGCTTACTGAGCTAGATGAGAAGTGAGAGAGATTCATCGCTGAGCCAGAATGCTACGATGAAATAAATCCACGTATACACTCAACATATGAGGCCTTGATATTGTAAAAGTCCATCGTACTAATAAGATAGATCTTGTTATCTTGGAAAGGTTCTTGTATAAGGAGGACCACATATTTCTTGGTTGTAAATCCACGTACATGTAGCACAGTGGCCGAATGAATAACGCAGTTCAACTATGTAGGAGTCACCAAGATGAATGCCGTGATTCAGCATCACTCACATTTCAGTAGCACAGAAGTTGCTGTTGCATTGTCATTGTCAGGAAGATGACTGCGACAAAAGTAAGCTGAAGGTAAGGAGATAAAGCCAAAAGTAAATGAAATACCCTCTGTCTTGTGCCGAAAGGCGTCGCTGAGTATTGATTTGTAATCCGTTCAGCCGAGGGCCAGACGGCTGATGGGGTCCATCGCATTCTGTTAACCCTCCAAATTCATGCCGATGGGGAGTCAGCGCCGACCGCTGCTGGGAACGAACTTGGAATCTCTAATGGGAAGGGTTCTCGTATTGGACTAAATGGACCCCTGAGGGTCAATTGTAGCGTCTGAGGGATCCCAATCGGAGGAGCATAGGCTGCCATAGTCACCTCAACTTATTTTTCGTCACTTTGAAGTATTTTGGCAGGAAATTTCTAATATAAAAGGTTTCCATTGTCACCACCGTGTAATGCGGAGAATGGAGCATCTTTGATTTCTTTCGTATGTTTGGCGTTGTATTTACGTTTGAAATATTGCTTGCGTTGTATTTGCGTTTGAAATTTCCCGACTGGGCCACTCATCCACCCACCCAAGTATGTTATTTTCATATATTTTATAAAATTAATGGAAAAAATTTAGATTTGTACCCTACGAGCGCCAGTGGCGTATGGCTGGGGGTGTATTAATACCATACCTAATCTACCCTATTACCTTCTCTGTTGATATCGGAAAGAACGACCAGAAGTAAGTATCTGTTTCAGTGATTACTTCCTTGTAAATCTTCGTCGATGCCTCTCNATGCTGATATTCATGCTGGATAAGGAAGTTCAATATCTAATATGAAAATTCAATATAGATGGAAAAAAAGAGAGAGATCATTTTGAATGGAATCATGCTGAATAAGGCATGCTGATATTCATGCTGGATAAGGAAGTTCAATATCTAATATGAAAATTCAATATAAATGGAAAAAAAGAGAGAGATGTTTTACGGCGCTAATGGAAGAGTTATAAAAATCCAAATCTACGCATAGCATCTTTTCATGCTATATTTTGTTATTTCCGTTACGCCATAACTGGGGAAGTTAGCGCGATTTTTTTGTTCTTATTTTGCATTGAGCTATGAGTTTCATAATAAAATTATAAACCTTTTGAGTTTCCACCGTATTCTACGCAGACAACCGATATCGATGCACACGGGCCATCTGTAGAGAGGTCACTTAGCATGCAAGAGGTATTGGGATCGATGTCCAGCGCCTCCAACATTTTGACCTCAGGATCATTCGTGAGAGTCCAAACCGGTCTGCAGTTTACAATATCTTGGAAATTTCAAGAGTTTTTAAGTATTTAAGATATAATTCTTTACGGCTTTCAACGAAGGACGAGCAAACCCAGACCTATAATGTTTGAATTTCATACTAATCGGAGAACAGGAGATGCGCCGGCGTTAACGTCGCTGTGATTCCATATTAACTCTATACTAACGTAGCTCGTTTTTATTTCCTATTAGCCAAAATACTATCGCATTTCTTGTAGATGAGTGTGTATATTTTTCTTTGTATAAGTATATCCAAATAAGTTTTGATTTGTGTTTAAAAGAAGTCGACGGAAGGAAGCATCGAAAATTCCACATCTGACACAGACACTTGTGAGAGCGGGCGGAGAAAAATATCGCAGCTTAAGGTGTGCGACAAAAAGCAAACATTGTGATGAATCAATGAACAAATAGATTAAAAAATGAATCCAACACAAAACAAATATAAATTCAAAGAAGAAGTACGCTAAAAATTGAAAGAAGGAAAAATAAAATCACAATATGCACGGAATAGCCTGTAAATTACCATGACTAATGACGTTATAGTCTAAATACTACACTATATTTTGTTACATCACACTGTGTTAAATAAAGGTCCATAAATGCTAGGTAATCTGTACGCTTTCCTTTCCTTTTCTGTTCCTCCCTTCATTCTTTTCTGCGTGAGAATTCACAACGGAGTTCAGTTTGAGTGCCCTCTCAACGTTGCTTCCGATCTTTATTTATTATTAAACGCGATTCTATGGACCTCTTAACCAAAATGGACCCCCTCTGATTTCCTTCCTCATTGGGGCTCGTCTATGGGTCTGCAGATATCGAAGTCTCTTCTTTGTGGCCTTAAGGATCATCAAGCACAAATATTATGGAGCGGTTATTCAATTTTAAGTGGTAATAAGTTTTTAATCGTTCGGTAATATTGAAACAACTTTCTTGTAGGATTATTGTAATGGTTAATTGAATATATTTCACTAGGATTAAGGAAAGGTGAATTTCTATACACGACGAAGTCGTGTAGCTGATCCCAAAGGAATAACAAGTGTGAAAAATAGCGACATGCCTGGGACTCGAACCCAGGTCTATCTGAATATATTTCGAAGGTAGAATAAATTTGCAGTCGACTTTCAGGAATAAAATTCCGAAAACACGTAGGTGTTTCTAAAAGGGAATTGTGGATCATCAATCTATAAATTTCTTTGAAATTAACAAATGAACCAGTGATGTCAACGTTTTATTAACATTTTTACGTATGAATTATTTATGTCGTAGAATGAAAATGTGGAAGTTAGAAGAAATACAAAGAATTAAAAGGTTCAAAAGAATACAAGCAGTGATATTAACGTTATATTATTCCTGATTGCTTCTTATGAGTGCCTTATACGTCTCAATGTGGGATTAAGGATGTCTTACAGCCATTAATTCTATTCTTTTACAGCATTGTTCACGGCTGAGGAATTTTTAACGTCCATTTTCGATCTTTCAACATCTATTTTACAAATAATAATAAAATGTCTTTATTTGAGTGAGATTAGGATGAAAAGTCTCATCTAACCCATCGTCATATTCCTTAAAGTTATTCATTAAGAAAGATAGTAGAAAAGAAAAATGTTGAATATCAAATCCTAGGAGATTCTTTGGGAAAAATCTTCCACTGCAGGAAAACAATTACAAGGAAGGAAGTGTGAAAAACCTGCGCAAACCTACCGATACGAATAGTTAAAAGATGCGAAAGCACATTACCAGAAAAAAGAAAATTAATGTCAGAAATACGCACGATAAAGCTCCCTGGGTTGGGAATCCTTGAAAGAGAGGAGATTAGAAGCTAGGGTGCGATTGCTCGGTAAATTCAGAGAAATTACATTTGCGAAGACGTAATCGGTATTATGCGCCCCCCTGCTACTTCGGCCGATCCGACAGTGAGCTTAAAATAAGAGAAATAGATGCGAGGACAAGGCGTTTTAGTGACTCATTCTCTCATTGAACGATCCACGATGACAATAAGCTAAAGACGTAATTCTTTAGCTTATCGTTGTATAAATAAATGAAAAGGCCTCGGTGGTAGAATGTTTGGCGTGCTAGCGCTTCAACCCCCAGGTCCCGGATTCGAATCCCGGCCAGTCGGATTTTTCCGGTTAGGGAATGGTTGTGAGTGTTCATCCTTAGCTATTGTTTGAAGCTCACCACTCTAATGTAAATGGATGTTTGTGGGGACATTGGGATGTCCGTAAAAAAATTTTTTTACTTGATCGCTCCGTGTTTACACACCGTCATGCGACAAAAGGTGGCTTGCGAGGTCCTGCATAGAAGTAAAATTACAGTAATTTGGAAATTTAACATTTTGGAGCTCTTTCTATGCCGCTTTCTCTATACAATTGGTATTTAAATGTACCACTTCTTTATTTTCCCTTTTATTGTGCCCCATCCAAAGTTTCTCTTCTTTTCATTAATAATACCGTTCTTTCCGAAACGCTCTAAAACAAAGCTTTCCTTGAATTTTCCAAAACTTTCTTGAATGGAAGCCTTTATTTTTCTTTTCTAGGTTTGCTTGTTTTCAGAATGGTCTGTTCTATAATTGGTAAAATGTATTGATTTCTCTTATTTAAATTATGCGCCAACCAAGTGCAAGATAATTACAAAAAGTGGAAATTTCCTCAGTGGAAAGTGCCCTTGGAAATTAACGATCCAAAAGCGATTGGGCATGAAGTGGTGAGCATACAGACGTGAAATTGGTAGATTCCGGGAGAGGGTATCCACCCTCTCCCCCGTGGGGACTTGACCATCGCTCAAGGGGTTACTGATAATATTCGCAACATTCTGTTTGGTGAGAGGATACATTTCTCTAACAGATGTTCCCCTTAGTTGGAAGGGTCATCCAAAACTTCCGGAGGGCAGCAAGTATTAGAGGATCTCACTGCAAACTATATGCTGTATACAGAGCCGTAGAGAGGACACACATCGCAATGGAAAGAAGACTTTTTTCGCCTTCTAACGCCCCGTGATATTTAGTAAAGCACGAGTTTTCAGTTTAATAAATGGTAATTCAAAGGAGAAAAACTGCATTTTTTTTAACTGAAGAGATTCTGGAATTTGTTTGCCAATTTTACGATGAAACCAGTAGTTCCCTCCTTTATTTTTAAGTTTAGGAAATTCACAAATTCAAATTGATATTTAAAATTCTCTCTTGAATTTGAAACTCCCGATAAACCTTCATTTTGCACCCTCCTTTAGAATTGTGCCCTGGGCACATGTTCCTGTTATCCCGCCCTCACGCCGGTCTTGATTACATGCATAGATATGTAATGAAAAATGAAAATTACCGGTACAGATGCAAATAGCTAGGAATTGTTTTTGATTGAAGTTGAGGAAAGGCAGAATATATATTGTGCCGGAATCCCACTCCGTGGCCACACGTAGTGAAAAGGAACCAATTTCCCTGCATTCTCAAATACTTGATACCCACTACAAAATTTCTCGAGGATATCCCTAAATTCACTACCTCTTGCACTGATATCTCCAATCATTCTCTCGAACGTACTGAGTTTTTAGTAAATGCATTTGGCAGTGGTAATTACCAGTAATGGGATCTCTTCCGGCAGCGAGTTGCGTTTCTCAATTGTTTTATCCAATCGATTATTTCCGTTCGATCGTCTTATTCGTGACTGATTTGAAAGTCAGATCGCTTTCTTAAAAACGAGGCCACGGCTGTTCTCTCTCGATTATTGTCACGAAACGGGAAGCGTGTTTCTCCCGACACTTGAGTCAATTAGTTGCGGTGTAATTGAATAGTTCGCCACTGCCCTTCGCCAAACTACGATATGCCGTTGACATGAGTCGACAGAATTTTGCGGAATTTTGTCTATTTTCTATCTTTTTTCGGTCGCAGATGACCCTGAATTATGTGGTCCTTCGTTCAACACCACAGCTTTTGCAAACTCTTTTGCTTGATTTATATTTGTAGCCAATTCGAAGTCTTTCCATATTTGTTGTAGACTGTTGTTCTTCCTTTTTTTATTTATATGAAAGGCGTTCAAAAGTAGAGTGTTTATATGTTCGACTTAACCTTGAGAACCAAAAGTCGCAAATCTTTCAAACATTGCACATCATTAAAGTTCGACGCCGCGTAGATAATAGACTACTTTTTATTTACCTAATGGATCCCGGTTCGACTCCATACGAGCCTAACGTTCCCGTAAGAAATGCATGTCAAATTCATTTTATCAATTTTTATTTTTACAACTTTAATTTCTTTCGCAAAATTAAATTACAGAGACTGGTTGTACGAAAACAAGACAAGCATCGAAAGAAGGATAATCGATTAAAGATTTTATTTTACTCGTGCATATAGAGAGTAATTGAGCGATTGCTTGGTAAATTCAGAGAAATTACATTTGCGGAAGACGTAATTAGTATTATGCGACCCCCCTGCTACTTCGGTCGATCCCACAATGAGCGTAAAATGAAAGAAATAGATGCGAGGACAAGTCGTTTAGGCGCTCATCATTTCCGCGAATGATACGCGACAGCAATAAGCTTAAGAGGTAACTCGAATGTTTTCGTCATTCATTCATTTGATGCAGTGGCTGTCTATCGTTTTTGTGAGTGTGGAATAGGTGACAATTATTTTGGTACTTATTAATTTTCACTCCTCGTAGAAATCCTGTATTATAAATTTGAGTGAGAGTGTGTATGTTCATCTAAAAATCGAGTACCAGATGTTGCAAAACATGTAAACTTACGCATAAATAAAAATCAACGCCCCGCTTATAGTATACTTCATGTATCAGTTTCTGGTTCCACCCCGAATACGAGTCGAAGCGCTCTTATCAGAAATGCTTGTTAGGTTCATTTTAATTGTTTCCATACTGTATTGCGATTATAGCAAAATAATGAAATGATGAAACATTTGCCCTTACCACGAAAATAGTTTTATTAGGCCAATGGTTTTATTTTTCGTGGTTTTATAATGGAAAAATAGTTTCATTTTTCGTTACACGGGTAAATGTTTCGTCATTCAATTGTTTTACATTATGGATACCTTCCACAAAGTCATGCCGTAAGGAATTGATAATCTGTTTCTATTGCAAAATTAAATCAAAAAGAATCGTCGGACAAACTTAAGATAATTTTCATTAGAATAATATTGCTTAAAATTTCATATTCTTATCATCAATTATCGATATCAGCTAAAAATAATTTGATAAGATTGAAAATATTCGTTTTTGGTAGCCTGCGCCATTGAACTAAGCTAAGGTGAGAGATGCTAGATTCTCTTCTGTACAATTAGGACTGCTGCATTTAACCCCTCTTCTATTCTCCCCTTTGAGAATCAACGGGCACTTCACCTAGTTATCCAATAATGTTATCTCCACAAGCTCTCTAGCACCGCAATTAGATGCAATGATAGTTTCATGGCGTCTTCCATGAATAGGCGAGGAGTTAGTGATCTATATTTTTTATTGTTTTGTAAAATTTAATTCGATCGAAGGCAATCTTATTAACTAGAAAAATATTGAGTAAACATATGAATGGAATTAGAATGATCTCATCAACAGAACAGAGGGCCATGGAATGATAAATTTTCAATAATAAATCATGATTTTTTAAAACGGTCAAGCCCATAAAGTAGAAATGGAGGATTTTAGGCGTAAAGTAAGCAGAAAATCGAGGAAAATTGGTTCATATTTACTTATTTCCAAGAATGACTTTTCGAGGATGTTCTGCCCCGTGGAAATTCTAAGCTGTTCGCTGAACTAGCCTATGAAACGTGTCGCGAATGGATTGAGTGGGCATACAGACAGACACAATGATTGCTGTTAAAGAAGATTATTGTGAATTACTATTTAAGTAGGTAGCTTTTTTTTTAATACGATGGGTGCGTTTAAGATTTAATTTACTGATCGACTGTTCTCATAAACACAACTGCAACGTATTTTCACCTCTTAGAACAAAATGGCGACTCCATTCTCTCAACAATGCCTTTACCGTTATCACAACTAACAATAGTATTTCGCAACTGTGAACGAAGCAACAGTGCGATAGTGTCTCAGGAATCAACAGTATTACATTACCACAGCGGTGACCACGCAACAATATCATATTTGGAAATTACTATGTCGTAACCGAACTCTTTCCTTTGTGATTAATTTATTTCCCACCTTTACGTCTCCTTTTTTGTATCTTTGAAGTGTTCCATTTTAACAAGAAATTCTTACTCTTCTCGGAGTCTTTCAGACTTTTTTTCGATCCTTTCTTGTTCTTCCAAGCAGTTTCTTTTACGTTTTTTTCTTGTTCATGTGTGTATTTTTCTGTTGGCCAAATAAGTTATTCTAGCTTTTTTTCTTTTGCTACTCGGTGATTTCTCCACATCGTATCATTTAGGTCTTACATTACAGGATATAGGGAGCCATATATTAGTGCTTTCTTTGCTTTATTTATTGACGTTATCTATTTCTTATGCCTTGTACAACAACTTATTTATTTATTTATTTACAAAAATCTCATCACTAGTCATCACATCACATCTTATCATAATATATTAACTACGTAGACTATACAGAGGGGAAAAAAATTAAATAACTCTACCCGGCGTTCGCATTAAGTCGGGAGGGAAGACCCCTCGAAAACCTCCCTCAGGTATGAAGAAAAAGAAAGAACCACCACATATTAAACATAAAAACATTCCAAAATATAAAACATTATAATTAACAATATGCATTTGTGTCACGAGTATTTCTCGATCCTTCGTCTAAACGTTTCATAGTACTAGAGAAGGGGTGAAGAATATCTTCAGGCAATTCGTTCCATTCTTTTACAGATCTGTTTAAGAAAGAGTAATTGCCAAAATCTTTTTTGGTGGCTCTGTGTATATTTACCGGAATGATAATTTTACCGATGAATTTTGGACCGGGCATCCTATTTTGAATGACTTTCCAGTTCGGTTTACCCGTGTAAGCCTGATGCAATTCTGATTACTTTGCTGCGAGATTTTGATGGAACCCAACCCAATTCTGTTAACATCTCAGTCAGTTATATTCAAATTCTGTTAACATCTCAGTCAGTTATAATCATTCCCATGCAGAGAATGTGTCCTGAATCTTACTTATGTGCACGAGTTTATATCTCACTTGGTTGTGAACTACTGTTTTTGTTCTATTACTTACCTGCAATTTGTAATAACATACAATGATTATATTTGTACTTTTCCACAACAGTTTTAATCCAGCGCGACCGGGTTTCGACGTATTCACGTCACCGTCAGGTGGCTCAGAAACTGTAACTAAAACAGTAGCCTAAATATCCTTAGAAGGAAGAGGAGGGGAGGAGTGGTTGTAAAAGGAGGAAGACCGCAAGGATGGAGGGAAGGAACGTTGAGTACCGGAGGTCCAAACGGACGAAGAAGTCATATGAGAGGTGTGGGCGGGGGTAAGGGAGGGAATATGCATGTGAGGAGGGTTGAGGGATTCTCAGAAAAGAGGTATTCGTTGCTGAGGGTGTGGGAATGATGCAGATGGTGCAGGATTTGAAATTTTTCTAGTGCATCCATTTTCGGTCCTTTGGTGCATGACTGGAGTATGGGGGGTGAGAAATCAGAGCCGTGGTTATTTTGAATTAGGTGGTTGGCAAAATGAGATCGGAGTGGGGCTTTATTTGTGAATGCATCTTTATGTTCTTTACACCTGATTGATATGTTTCTCCCGCTCTGGCCAATGAAGATATAATTGTAATATCTGCAATGGATACTATAAATACCGGGTTTATTTAAGGGATCTGTTCGATCTTTAGTGTTGTACAAGAGGGGTGTCAGTTTAGGACGGCTGTAATATGCCTATAATACTTACAGTTTCTGAGCCACCTGACGATGACGTGAATACGTCGAAACCCGGAACCGTTGTGGAAAAGTACAATAATAATCATTGTATGTTATTGTGAAGATGGAATTCCACCAAATATCGCTCACCAAGATTAATTTTATTGCAAGTTGTGCTTTTCTACTGCTGAAATAAATTGGTATGACGAGTTTTCTAAACCGTGTTTTATCTCCGTAATTTACACCACGTCATCCGCACTTATACATACATGAATCTTCTACCACTCGTTAGCTTCGTGTGTCTTTAAATCCCTTACTCAAACATTCTTTCAGTTACTTCTTGGTAACTAATCCTGCCTCTTACTTTTCCCCTCTTTCTTTTTCTTTCCATTCCACCTTCACTTATTTTGTTTCACGATCCATATCCTCTCGATGCTCGACTCACACACTTCCCCTAACTTCGTTTTATTCCTTTGATCTCTTCCTCTCCCCCTTTCGTCAGCATTTCCTCAAATCTTTTTTTCTGTTTCCTACGCCACGCCCACATCTTGAAAAACTCCAATTCTTTGGTGATCACCAATTTTAGGGTCCACTTTCATTCAGCGAAACATGGTAGGCGAAGGATTTTACGGCTCTTTTCCTTATCCACTCGTCAAGGCCATTCGTCATCAGTTCCCTTGCTTCACGAACACTTCCTTGATAACTTCCTTTCTTCTTCTAATCTTATCTGTGCACTTCTCATCCCAAGAAAGAACACAATCCAAATAATGAAAATTGATTCGTCTTACTCTACCCACCTACCCTGACTGTAAACTTTAGTAGTAGTATAATAATAACGCAACTTTATTCTGGCGAGATTGAGACTATCAAGTCTCTTGTAAGGAAAAGAAGGTTGAAACACGGCTGTTTATGAATTAGAGGTTTAAAAACACTCCGTAAGGCGTCTTTCGGCAAGCGGAACTCGCGCTCAGAGACAAACGGGAAGCTCTGGATTACCAATTTCTGGGAAGTCGGTAATCGGTAATCCGGAGAATCGGAATCGGCAATCCCAGAAATTGGTAATCCGGAGCTTTCCGTTTGTCTCTGACAAATATCACATGGGACGGCAGACAATAACCGAGTATAGGGGTTATGAGCAAAGACAGTGTCCTAATTTTATCTCAGTTTCAGACTACGTTAAGAGTACAGCTCCGGTTCAGCTACCGGTCATACTGATAATGAGGGAACTTAGAGTCATATGCATTATTACGCAAACTGAATGGAGGTCCTTTTGCTTATGTCATAATGACAGCGATAATTAATTTTTACGTAGAGAATGATATCCTTTTCAGCCTCGAAATTCATTCTTTCTTTTTCACTCCTCTCCTTGCGAATAATGAATCCACTTCACCACCTTCCTTTTGGATTCTTCGCTCGAGAGTAACTCTGCCTCTCTCCGCCAGGGGCGTCACTGCTGGCTTATCTTCCTTTTCATCATTCCATACTCCGCTTAACGAAGTGCTACCGTTAGAAAAGAAAAGGTCTTCATTATGCGAACATTCTGCGATCGAAGCTACTTCTACTTTTATGATGAATACTTCTTATACAGGAGGTACTTAGCCTGTGTGGTGGAGGTTCAATTGAGGGAGGCCAGGGCATTTGGTTCATTAGCCATAACCTACCATTTCTTTGTAAATATTAGACAGTGCAGTTGTATTTGGGTGTTAATGATTTTTCATGAAATTGAATAAAGTAATTGAAGATTTAAGATGTGTCATGTATTTGAATTGAACAAAGACAGGTGAAACAAGGTGAGTCAAGGGAATTCGAAGGTTGTGGAGGTTGATAACCCTCATTCCCCCATCATTACGTCTCTGTTTTTATCTTGTAAAGCTGATTATTGAAATATTCAATGAGTGACGATGTATTTCTTCTTGTAAAGGCATACTGGTCGAACCTTCTCAAGTTTACAACGTTTTAATTTCGGTTTAATTTTATTGACTTACGTTGTCTATGAGGAAAATATTAAAGATAATTAAGTTAAATGAGAACCTCGAAGAAGCTAGTTGCATTTGATGAAGGAGATGGCGAAGAAAATTAACGAAAGTAATTTTTAGAAGAAAAGAAAATTTATCAAAGGGGTGTGTCTGGAGAGAAATATCTATGCAAAGATATGAAAGTTGCGAATAAACGACGCTAATGACGTGCTTATTACGAAAGGAAATGGTGAAAGTGATATGTATTTATAATGGTTTAACTTTCCATTTTATATCAATGAATTCAATGATAAATGATTTATACTCCGAGCAAAAACGGTTAAGCAAGGAAATCTAGTAGTAGTATTGTTAAAAGTGCTTCGACAGCTTAGGTCATTTCACACGTAGGTCACCACCGGGAATCGAACCCGGGAATGCTTTTACTGAAATCGAACGCGTTGCCCACTTGGCTATCGGGAGCCCCAAGGAAATCTGCTAATCAAAATGAGTTGCAGAGTGGTTGCTGATGTGTGCAATTGTTCCTCTTTCAATATTTGATTCTCCCGGAAAGTTAGTGAAGACCCCAGTCCAAACCCAGGAGAGACTTTGTTTTCGTTGAAAAATAAACTCCAAAACCGTCACCATTGAGCTCTTTTTCCAACTACAACTAACTCAACCATCAGTGTTAACTTCTATTCTAGTTACTTTCTTCTTTGATTTTACTCGCAAATTCCATTTCTTTATGGCGGAAGTCTAAAATCTTACTCTCTCTCACTCTAATACGGTAGGACCTTGTCTATTTATTTATTTATTATACTATCCAAAAACAAAAATGATGGCAAAATCCACTACTTCCGCCTCGACTTTGTCAGTTTCAATTTTGGATTGCAGTACAACTGCTAGCGTTATCGGATTGGTTTCAGTTACAGAAATAATGAGAAGGAAAAAATAAACACGAAAAACAAGCCGTATACATTGGAGGTATTACTAAGACTTCTTTAACATTAAAGGAAATTTTGGAAATTATAAAAATTAGGTCAAGTATTTGTTTAGAGATGATTTTCTGAGCACAACCCATCTGTATGTTAACCCTGCGTTCCTTCTTTACTTCATCACATGAGGTATTTGCAATAAAGTTTTCATGGATAACAATCCGAATATTTACGGCTATTTCTTAGGACCGGAATACTTCAGCTGCCGTACGCGAAAACAGCCGTGGGACTTAGCATAGGAAAGCCATTGGAATCCCTTAAAATTCCTAGACATATGTCTCGCTTGGACATAATCTGGCCCTGAATCCGTTAAAATTCATCATTTAGTTTATTAGGCGAAGGTTAAACTCACTTCGTCCTCCTACCAAGTCTATCCGTGCGGAGCTGTTTGATTGGCGGCTTCCGCATTCGTAAAACAAGTGACGCCTATTCTGCGCACGAAACGTGACGTAATCCGGGATACACGCGTGACTTTAAATTACTCTCGCTAATTCCCGTCATCCACCAAGATTAATTGCGATCGCATTCGCCAATTGAAAACTGATACACTGCGGTGTGTATTTTGAAAAATAAGAATTGTCCGTGGAATTAATCGCAAAATGGGATGCATCGACGAGTTGTCACGGAGACGACACGTTCAAGAGATTGCATCTGTTTTTGCGAAAGATATTCTGGGTATGTTGGGTTTTATTTATATAGTCCTAATAACTGCCATAGTTGATCTAGATCTGATGCTTGAACCTAAACTTAAGTGTCCTAAAAGAAAGTACCTAATTTTGTGAAATCGGACATTTTAAAATAAAAAAAAATTTCTAAATGTTAATTTTCATCAAGTTAAAATGTACTGAATGGGAGCTAAGTTTTATTTTTTTATGTACAGGAAGTTCCAAGATATTTATTTTATTTTTCAATACTTATCTCTTATTTTCGTGGATTAAAAACTAGGAAATTTTGGAATGAGCACGTTGAGCCTCAAGCTGTTCTCACTAACCGAAGTTTTTGGCTCAATTTGGAACAATTTTCGAATTGTTCACTTTTAAAAGGTTCTATGCTTGGTTTGCCTACCTCGATACGTACGAATGGAATTTATTCACACGTTTAGGAATTGCTTTTTCTGAAGGTCCGAGCGTAATTAACCCTATTTCAAAGTTTTTCTTTTGCTTAATTCAATGTTACCCCGTACTCATTATTAAAGAACTCTGAATAGGAAAGAAATAAAACATTAGGGAAAATTAGCAGAAATAAAGATCAAATTTAGGGTACCTTTAGGACATTTTTAAAAAAGATAAGCATTATACGTTTGAGGTTTTCGAAAGCGCCCGATTTCGCAAAAATACGTATTTACTTTCGGAACACCCTGTACTAATGATAATATCAGTTCCATTTTAAACAATATTTTCATCGGGGTCCTAGGAGAATTGCGGGCCCTTTTGACATTGGGTGTACTTCCCGCTGACCGAAAGGGGCTCTTTAACCTTTTCTGTGGTTCCCAGTATATCGATTTTTCACAAAATTTTCTATGCTAGCCCTTGACATTAAGGGAATTACTGATTCGAATCTAGCCTTAAGAGTGAATCTCTATTCTCTTTTTACTTATCATTGTAATGGAACAATAAAATTCAGTATTTTATAGGAGTTGTTATTGATTTAAAACTATGGAAAGGTACATTATCTGCGGCCCACATTCTTTCTGGGAGCTGATTAGCCCGCTAAGGATTAAAGTTTCAGAAGGAATCTTTGCTTCAAACCTTCCTGCCAACTCAGTACAGTCTGCAGCCCGAAGGCTGGTTCGAACCTCATCCTTTCACCATCAGTTACGAACGTCTTTGGAGATGGGGCTGAGGCGACTATGCAAAATGAGGAGTGAGGTAGTTTGCCATTGCTTTACTCACTGAGACAGAATGCTAAAATTGGAACAAGTCCGCGTGAGTGAAACGCGATGATTCTATAACTAACACTTTCATTGTATCCAAAAAAGAAGAGGCATTAATCAATGTCATTTTTCAGCAGCACTTATACCCCAGTAACTTTCATATTATCACAGTCATGAACAAGACAGACAAAAGCAATTGAAAGATAATTTTTTCTCTATCCTGTACCAAAAGACAAATGAAAAATAGTCCATTCATCAGGATATGTTAACAGGACAGTTCATTGAAATATTAACAAGAAAAATAGATACTGCACGCATTTTTCCATATCTTCGCAGTTCAATTCTTAATTTTTCCTCCTTCATACTAATACCGTTACCTTGTTAATTTATTTATTATGCGATTCAATAAACAAAAAAATATGGAATTTACAGTCATTATTGTACATTTATTACATTGCGTAATCATGTTTATATAAATTGGTTCAATGGGAAGAAAATGAAAAATCTAATTTGGCTATCACTGCAGTCATACTTAGTTCAATTGGTCCACCCAGCATCGTGAAAAGCATGGGTAACTATCTGAAGAAATAGGTAGCGGGTTCGATTCCGTAAAAGGCAAATAAGACGACGTGGAAGTTGATGCGCTGACCACATGTCACTCACTGTAAATGCTACTTACTGGGCTAGGCCCTATTCCTCAAAGACATGCTTTGCTAGGACTTCACTTTTACTTCACTCCTAATTTTGAGTCTCCAGATAATCTTTCTGTATCTCCACGTGGTTTTTCATTTTCTGTGGTAAAACCTATTTGCATACTGCACGTGTAACATTTCTCTATCGTTTTCCTGAGATTTTCATCTCATTTATGTTTTGTGGAATGATTTGCGATGGTTTAATGCTATTGTTGTTTACACTGTTGTGTAGATAACTTTGATCTTACTATCATATTTTGTTGAACGAAATATTCTCGTTTTCTTTTGGATCGCGATAAAGAAAAATGCAACTTTCAATCACTTATTTCTCGATTTTGTTTATGGCTTTGATAATGTGAAAGCTACCTAGGCATGAATGGTGCTTGCTGATGGCGTTTACTATGATCTTTATTGATTGAATCCAATAAAAATCGTTATCATTGAGTCATTTTGCTCTTAAGTGGATGTTTTCCTCTGAGATTTCTGACTCAGTGGGGAAGAAACTACCTCATTCCTCATTTTGCGTTGACACCTCATTCCCTCCCCACATTTATATACGTATGTGTATTACCTGTATAAGTAATTGTCCAACAGCTTGTATTCTAAATTCTAAACTATTGGAAAAGGTTTTTTGCTGGAGGTTTGATGCCAAATTGGAGAGAAACTGAAGGCCAAAATATATTCGAGTAGGTCGCACTTTAGTTTGACCTCTCCTCTCTTTGATATTCTCTCGTCCCCACTGCAGACTCATTGGAAGCGAGCAGCGGAGCTTCATTCCTCTATTAAGAATACCTTTCTGCCAGTAAGACTACTGAAATGGGAAAGTCAGCCAAATGCATTGCAACTTATGATTCACTCCGTATATGGATGAAGTTTGCTAAATAAGAATACTAGAAGCAGAATAGCGTTCTCTTCCAACCAAAGCTATTATTTCAAGAATGAGAAAACCCGCACTAAAAGGATCACTTGCTATGATTTGTACGTTCATACAAGGGTATAGATCATAAGAATTTTACACTCATTCATTCCATAAAGAGGCATGTAGCAAAAACTAATTTAGCCCTTGCCAGCAAGAATACCCGGTTGAAATTTAATTAACTCAAGTTGAATGTGGGTAAGTCAAAATTTATCCTAATAACGTCATCACCTGCAAAAAATAATATTAGATAACACAAGCAAACCTTTCATCCTGATTGATGGTTTTACTCTCGATTTAGTGGATGAATTAAAATATCTATGAATAATTATTGACTCGTTTTATTTTTGCGGGATATGTAGATTTTATTGTGAAACTGGTAAAAATAGTTTACTTATCAAGAAGAAGTAAATATTTAAGTCCGTGGATTAAGATCCTATAACACAATTATTTCTCCTTAGTTTGATTGCCGTTGCTCAGTTGTAAATAGAATCTGCAAAAAGGAAACAAACTACAGAAATTTCATAATAAAGCAATGAGTAATACTACGATAAGGAATAGCAATTTTAATTAAATACACGCCAATTATTTTCAGTGGAAGAAAGAATTTCACTGCAAGTTTTACGATTAGTTTGCAAAATGTTGCACAAAAGAGTGCCAAATTATTTATGTAAGTATTAAACATTAACTTATAGCTATCATCCTTACGCTGAGAGACAAAATTTTAGCTTCAGAATTGAGAAGCATAGAACTAAACTCTCTAGGAGGTCTCTCAGTAATGAGCGATGGTTTTCAATTATTCAATAGCCTTCCTAAATTTCCGCTGAATAAACGAACTTTTAGAGAGGAATGTGTAAATATTGAGGCAAGTGTAAAAAGTTTTGCAAAAAGTGAGGTAATAATGGAAATATATTTACTAAGGCGTCCAATGTTTTCATTTTGCATCTTATCATGTTCATCTTTTTATTTTCAACTAGTAATTTAGTTTAAGTGGATTTTTTGTAAACGTATTGGAATAATTTCTAAATAAACTTCAGCTGCAATAGTATTTTTTGCCTAGGTGTTAAGTGAATAAATTACTTCGGAGATACTGCTTCTCCTTCAATAGAATCGCATTGGAATGGTGAGATAGTAAACAGCTCAACGTCAAGATGAATTAGTCAACTTGGAGAAGCATAATGCATATGCATGGAGCATTTGCTGTAAGTTTGCTTTAGCTTCAGCCATTCCTCGTTAAAGAAGTCTTTTCTGCGCATTGTATCAATCTAGTTTGTTCCCTATTTCAAAGTTAAACTCGAATGGAGTTCCGCACGTAATAGTAATGACCGTGAGCTGTATTTATTACGGAATACATTCTGAACCGTCTTTCTTCAAATGGCGGTGGGTTCGGAAAATTAAAATTAATGTTTTATGTGAAATTTGTCATTTGGAAAAGGCTGTAAGAAATGCTACGTGGCAGTTATACTAGAGGTGTCTTAACATAGTTAGGACGCATCAGAAGGATGGATGGAAGCAAAATGGTGTAAAGAAGAATGGTGCAGAGTGGTGCTAAAGGGAGAAGAGGATCGAGAAAAAGTTTGCGATAAATTAGACGCCGAATGAACGAATGCTCATCCTCAAGTAAAAAGGCGAGAATTGGAAAAGATCCATGAATGTAACGAGAGATGAATGCTGGGATAGGAAAATTCCGAGGAGTTAATAAACGATGCAAGTAACGTACTTGCTCAGAAAGCGAACTGTGTGAGTAAGGTGTATGTAACAACATGTATAAAATGTTTACCACGTGCGTTTTTTACTTTTCAATCTGTGAGCAACTTTATTCGAAAGATACAAACCAGTTTATTTACATTAACTTAATTATGAATCGCGCTCTTCATTTCTTGAGTAGAAATTCCCATGTTCTCTTTATTTCTCTGTGCTTTACTATTTTTGCGTATTTTCTGAAACAGCCATCTCTATTCTTACGTTTTTTTTCCTCTTAACAATTGTAACACCTTTTTTATAGGATTTAATTCGTCATTCAATTTTTTTTGTATTGTCTCCTTTCCGATCCACTTATATCACTCAATTACCTCACAAAATGATGACCTTCCTTGTAATTTTATGATTTATTTATTTGTCGTACTTATATCACAAACACATGCATCTGACTGTGAATGTTCATAATTTGCACCGAATTTAAACTTCTCTTATGTTTAACTTTCATTGATAAAGAATATAATTTTCTATTCTATTATTCTACACAATATTAGTCATTCTGATATTAAATGGTTTTTATATTGACTATACAGTTTCATTATTTCTTATTATTCTTTCATAAACCATTCCCTTCTCCATTTGTCTTTTCATTCTTTTCCCTTAACGCTTTGAGCTAAGTGCGTTTCTTCTCTTTCATATCTCTTTCCTCACATCATTACTATCAAATGCGATCGTATTCACGCTACGATTAAGCAGTCAAATTAAAACGAATAACATTTCATACAGCGTAGGTAGCTTTTAGTTTAGTCCATATTCATACGTTACTAACTCATTACTGAATTACTACTCATGACTAAATACTCTTTTGCTTTTGCCTCACGTACTTCTCATGTAATAAGGTGTCCAGAGGTCCCGATTTTCTTAGATTTGTCCCGAATATAATCAACTCTCCACGCGTCCCGATATCCATTCTCGGAATACTGCGTCGCCCAAATGTCTCCGTTTGAACCATTCTATGTGAATGATAATCAAAATAGATTTATCGCTTCTGGCATTGTCTCATCACTTAACTGTGTAATTGCTTGATAAACGTGACATAAGCTATGATGTGGCTAGAATAGATGTTAAATTTAAGTATAGCTATCCTTAAATATTATTTAACATAGCTATACTTAAACTTAATTTAAATATATAGCTATATTTTGTTATACTATGTGCGATAGACTTTTCAAATATCAAGTCCGTATAATCATGCGTTGCTTGAGGCATTATAGCTTTTATTATTATATTGTTGTTATCAATTTTATTATTTTAGTATTCTACAATTTTATATTGTATTTAATTATTTTCACGTACACTTTAATGCTCTTAACCACGAAAAAGACCTGACCGTGCCTATTTCTCGTTAATGTTCCGGAATTTTTCCACCTCGTGGGTGCAAATGCCTGGGTTTCCCATTACAACATTCTTACAATCCGTTTTAACTTCATCAGGATAACTCGTGCCTCTCCCTTGACCAATCCCGGTTTTACTACCACACGTTTAAGTTTATCAGTCTTTAATTTAAACATGATCTAAAGCTTAGGACTTGACTTAGTGGTAGGACGCCATCAGGAAAATTCACAAGGAGAAACGGACATAAAATCTGACAGGATCTGGACTCCAATCCGGATCTATCAGGCAATTTCTCTCACCATTGAGCTATCTTATCACAATATTTATCCATGCCGTTTGGGATTATCCATACCAAAATGATGCTAAGGTGGGTCAATGGTAAGAGCATTTGTCCCCAATTGCGGAAGACCCGGGTTCGAGTCCAGGTCCTGTCAGACTCTTTTTCATGCCTGATTCTCCTTGGGAATATCCCTAGCTGCACGACTTTTCGTGCAATAACAACCTTACCCCTTTCCTTAAGACCATCAGGAGAAGTAAAAATGGTTACTTCAATATCCTACTTTTACTAAACACCCTTCTTACTTTTTCTTTTCAGTTTAGTCTATGACAGCATGCCTTTTTTGCATATTGCCACCCGATTGATTATCATTTCAATCTGATTCTCCATTCTTGGGAATTTTTTTTTCCCGAAAATCAGTTCGGTACTCTCATAATATATTCTTTAAATCTCCGATGAGGCGCATACGAGAGCCGTTTCTCTTCTTTCCGTGGCGCCACTCAGATGTAAACGAACGCGCGTCGCCATAGCAACCGCACCTCCCGTCATTTCTCCCCTCAATTCACTGCTCCCCAGACTGCAATAAAACAAATGCCACACAGAGAATAAATATTTTATTCCCTTTGAAGGGATACTACCCTTGTAAAACTACATATAGACTCTCTTTAGAAAGTATCAAAGGTCAGTTAGCGATTTTATCGAAAAAGCAGCTGTGATATTGGAGTTCCTCCTTCACATTAACCCATCGCGAGAAAGTCATTATTTAAAATCTCAAGATTTATGCTCTTCTCTTCTTTTAGCCAAGCGATGTCCATCGATGTTTTATTTATCAAATAACTTCATATGTTGGTGATTCTGTCTGTAAGGCTTTCAGCCCGAAGGCCGGTTGGGTCCTCATCCCCTCTACCATCAGCTACGAAGAGCTAGGAGAGGAAAATGAGGCTTACCCGGCAATGTGAGGAGTGAGGTAGTTCGCCCTTGCACTACTCACTGAGACAGAATGCTATAAGTGGAGAAAGCCCACGTTAGTGAAGCACGATGACTCCACGAGTAACACTTTTCGTAACATTGCATAAGGAGAAACCTTAATTTATGGCATTATTCAGCATCACTCATACCTCAGTAGCTTTCATATCATCACAGCCATGAACGATACTGAGAAAAAAGTAAATAAAAGATACATTTTTCTTCATCCCGTACCAAAAGACGAATGAATAATATTTTATTCATATGGTATCATGATCAAGTGATAATTAGGAAGGTTTTAAAAATTCCTTGAAAATACTGCAGTTCTCTTGGAGAAATAGTCATGGATGTAAAAGTACGTAAGCCCATAAGGCATAGAGCAGATGTCGCAAAATTAATTTTCTCGATATTCATATTTCTGAATGGTATAAGTTAACTGAATCGCTCTTCAAAATCCTACCTTAAAATTTTGAATCTTTTAAAAGAGAATATTGTTATGTTTTGATGAAGAATCAGGATGAACATTATGGATTTAAAATACAGTGATGTTACTGGAGTATGTAATGGATTCCTTGACAGAGTGCAGTACGGAGAGGATTATTTCTGTGACCGCTGAAGTAGCCGCGAAGGCAACACATAAACCCAGAGAAATCAGAACCAAGAAAATGGCCATACTAATGGATACACGGGGATACTAATGTCCGTAATACACAGCGTGGGACCAGTAATCTGGCTGCCCATTATCCAGAAGATCAAAAACCGACAGCGAATTGAGTTACTCAAATAAAAAAATATATTTTCGCTAGCTAATTCACACGTTGCGATTCGTAGAATTTCGAAACTCTCCCCGTTAAAGTATAACTACGTTTCTTACTTCCCAGACCAAATAAACAGTGTTATAGTTTTTTAGATTCCCTCGCTAAATATACTAATCTTTCCATAAAAAAGTAGGTGGCATGGAAGAGCATTCTCATGCTGGCCATGTGATCATAATTTCTACATAATCATATTTTAATAGCTATTAAAATGCAACTTTTGAGGCGACCCAGACAAGAAAACCGTTTCCACTGTCCGGAAACCTTCTGGTTGTTGAGTAACCTCATAAATAGCGTACACTAGGCTTCCACCAGGCGTAGAGCCCAGCAGCAGTTTCTTTATAAAAGTAATAATCCTGCTTATTGAACTCATCTATCAAATGCTGTGTAGAAGTCGCCCTAAAACTCCGTATAAAACTTTTCCCCAGTCCTTTTCTCAATTTCACATCCTACGCACATCATAAAATTCTTCTGTTTCTATTTATGTTTCTATGCTTCTCATTAATCTTTTACCCTTGCCCTGATTTCCTGCAGCTCCCAACTTTGGGGCTATCATAAACGCTAAGACCTTATCAACGGTAATTAAAAATAATTGTTATAATATATGTAAACTTCCTGTTTCATTATCAGAATACAAAGACACCTACTCCGTTTGAAAAATAATAGCTTATGTGATTAGGAGATACATAATTGGATGTTAAGTATTATTTAAATTAATTGTTTAATTATTAGTTAGCTTACACCTCAATCACAGATATCCGAGTATTTCTCTCTATATTTGCATTGAGGTCTTCTATGGGACATTGTTCTAAGTTTGCTAATTATAAATCCCCCACCATTCCTAAATATTTACTTTCCTTTAATATTTTCTTAATTTTCCAAATGCTTTCATCTTTTTCTCACCTCAATTTATTTCGTCATCGCTTGAATTTATCCTACAAACTTCAAGACAGTCATCTGTTTTTCTACATTCATTTTCCGATTTATTAGTGACGAAAAATATTCACACATTCGTCGCATGCTTCGATTGCGTATTTATAAACGGCTGCTTTAGATACAGCAATCTTCCTCTCTTGTTAGATGGCCTCACTTCAGCATTCATATTATTTTGCTGAAGGTATGGGTAAATAAATATTTTGCCACATTTACCCCTTTTAGGATTAGCATCTCATTTTCCTCGTTCATTCAGAACATTCCTCCATACCTTCCTACTCTTGCATTCATCTCTCTCGACATCCATTCATCTTTTCTTCCCCTTTATTCTTAAGACTAAGCGTACACTTCTCTTCCATTCAGCATCCCATCCATCACTTTCCACCAGCTTTGTCTCTGCGGTACTCTCCCTTTCGAACCATTTACATTTTACTCGTTCTCGGGCCGCACCTTAGAATATTGGCCTCCCGGAAGCAATACCCGCCCCTTTTTGAATAAATAAAATAATCGCCTGAACATAATTTTTGTCGGCAATTCGTGTAGCGATTCCGAGGGTCCATGAAGTCTGTCGCCAGAAGCGGGTGCTTCATTTACGTCTGCTCTTCCACCATCTTTATCATTCTGCTTCCATCCATCGATGTCCAACGCAAACTACCTCTTTTATATTGGCTACTGTGCTCTTTTCCCTCGTACTTTCATTAAGTATTCGTTAATAGATGCGATTCTCCTAATTGGCTTACATACTTCAATATTCTCGATTATCCGAGTTAATGTGGCCACCTCGGATAGTCGAAAACGCGGATAATACGGGAGGGTCGTCTTGCCTTAGTAAATTATGAAATGAACACGCTACATCCATGCCTTGCCGTGGTACGAGGTGTATTTACAATAAGAAAATCGCTTTAATATTAAACTTTTAAAAAAATAAAACATTTTTATTTTCCTTTATAATATATACGTCAATTGTCCAGATGCAGTTCTCACTTCTTTTCTCCGATTATCTCCAGATTATTTTGCCGATGTTTTCTAGTCTACGCCGAACTGGCATGGTACAGATACAGCGAAAGTAATTTAAGCGATGTACTGATACATGTGCAGGTGAAAAAGGCAAAGCACGCAAATATGTACCTCGAATAATACGGAACCTCGGTTAATCGGGACTCTGATAATTGAGACTCTACTATAAATATTTCTAATTTATAAATGAAGTTAATTTCTTGCAAAAGGAAAATATTCTGAACCTCTAAAAGCTTGAAAGGCGACGAGGGAAGCTATTTGCGTAACGTATGTGATTTTGCAGTGAAACTTAAGTCGACCATGAGAAAAAATTCAAGCCCAGAGGTTTTCCAACTTCATGCTGAATTTCCTTCTGTAACGCGTAGCGGACGATGTACGTCGAGGGTAGTAAAGGGGTGGTAATGGAGGGAAGGGGTTGCGAGCGTCGGCGGCGTCTGATCGACCTGTTGCGGATCGATATCGGTAGGTGGCTCCACAAGTCAGGGAGGAAAGAACAAAGCACTTCCTTCGAATCTCACCCCTTTTCATGTCGAATGCAGACCCACCTATTCGTAAACACGGGAAATAAGGACCGCACCCTCTCACCTTAGAAGATTCCGCCCCCAGGGTCCCGGATTCGATATCCTAAGGGAATGTCGAATAAAGTCATCTCCCAGAGAATATCTCAGTGGAAGAGATGAGCTCCAAGGAGAGAAAACGAAACTTGACGCCAACCTTTAAATGACAGAAAAACTTACACTTTTTCATTAATTGAGGAGTTACTATTGTTCTTATTCATATTATTATTGTTAGGAACTGTAGTTGTTGCTGATTTACCATAACCGCCTGCCAAGCAGTATTCCCTGTAAGCTGGACGGCCGCCGAATAATTTTTGCCCAAAAACCTTGCTGACTTGAACCTGATGCTGCCTCATGACAGCCTCATATTCAGCATCATGACAATACCTAATTATAAAGTTAATTCAAATCTCTGTAGGGCTATATTGTTGCCATTATCTTCTTCAAATGTACTAATTTCTTAACAGGGGTCACAAAATCCGAAAACCACCAAAAACGGAATTCGGAATTTCGGATTTTGTGACCCCTGTTACATTTTGCCACCAGCGGCACTCCACTTATTTATACTAATTTCTTATTAAGATACAATTTACATATATACTATTCATGCTATGTACAAATAACAATACATTCGCTATGCACACACACGATGCTTTTTTCTCCCTCCAATGAAGTATTATTGCACTATTATTTGAGTCTTTACAGATAGTCTTATAGTCACTAGTTTACAGAACTTCAGTTCCTCATAAATTAAGATCAAACAACAATTAATTTATTAACATTCCAGTTTGATAACTTTTCATTATCACTTAGAAATTTACCTATCGTTTAGAGACACACCTACACTTTACCCAAACTCCTTCTTTGTTTTCGGTCAGAGCTTGAAGACGTCGTCAGGCTACGTATTTCATTCTTTCTCCCACCTGTTAATAGACGAGCTACGAACGAAACCCTTTCACTACTCCTTTAGCTTTATGACCCCTTGCGATACATAATTCCACCCACAATTCATTCATGATTTTTTCCTGAAAGAATTCTGCATGACTACCTCCTCCATTTTTCTTACGATTCCCAAGCGAAAATTACAAACATTTCAATTACGCAATTCTCTTTGTAGTGTCTGCCAAATATATTCTTACATCGTAGATTTTTTAACTTCTTCGAGTCCCCTCTTCTTGTCGGGAAATTTGAAAGCCTTCAGCTAGTTTGCATGTATTTTTTACTCATATTAATTTCTTTAATAGAGTTAACTAATATCTATTAAGTTAAGTTTATATTCACGGCCAAGAAGAAGAAGGAAAAATTACTCAGGGCGTGGGTAGGGAACCAATCAGAGAGGAGTAGATGATGTGTAAACGCGGAGGCGTTTATTATCTCCCTTGAGTTCCACTATAAATCAGTCTGTCTCGACTCTATGTTGCCTTTTGTAATGTTTTGTTTTTATTTCTTTCTTAAGTAAGACCTCCAGTCGAATCCGGAGCGCAGATCAACCCCTAGCAACATCATTTAGATCCCTGGGGTGTCGATATCGGTATTGTAGGAAAAGCAGTATATTGCCCGTGGCAACACGAAATTGAGAGTGACTGATTTCTTACGGAACTCCAGGTAGAGAATGAGTGCCTCCGAGTTTACAGATAATTCCAATAGCAAAGGTACTAATCAAGGATGAGTAGTCTTCTCCTCTTTTGATTGGTCTCCCTCCCTGCGTCCCAAGAGACGTAATGTTTGTCACTCCTCCTCAGCCGTGAATATGAATTTAATAAAGTATAGTGCAGTTTACCATTTTAACTGTGGAACATCTGCCGAATGTGGCACATTCTCCTCTTCGGCAAACATTACGCCGTTGTCTAAAAGCTCTCAACAAGTTTTCCCACCATAGATGAAAGATTCAAAGGTAACTATGACGCCCAATTTCTTCACTGGAACTGCAGAATAATTTATTTTTGACCGCTCTTTAGTCTTGCTGAGGCTTTGGGGTGTATGGTGATTGGCAACGAACTCCATGTAAACAAAATGACGTGCGGAGTAATAATTTGTACCTTGAGATATATTATATTTAGGAAGGAAACCTAGAGAGCAACCACAAAGTAGTCTATAAAGTTATGGCAGAAACTTCTCCAGATAAGTGAATCATATTGCGAGGAATGAGGGATAAAGAAATGGAAGTTTCATAAATCAGAAATGAAAAATGAATGAGAGAACTAAATATACACAACTTATATGATGAAATAATTGTATTCGGTAAGAATAGGAGGATTGATATGGTGCGAAAGATGAATTAAGTCCTGGACATTAACTCCTAAAAGTTACTGCTTTTGTTCATGTCTGGACAACCAGTTGCACATTAGTTCATATCTTACTTGAGTAGAGGCCTAAAAATTGCGAAATTCCTTTTCATATTTTCGTGTATTAATTTTCGCAACATGAAAGCGATCGGAATCTTCTATTGCGGGAACTGTGAGAGCTCCATACGTTGAACGTCAGTCTATTATTACCCTACCTTTCTCTTTTTGGCTTTCAATTAGGGGTATTGGAAAAAACTGAAAATGGCGATCCTATCAAGATGGACAAGATATTCTATTTACTTTGAATCCATGTTTTGAGATGAAGGCAACAACTATACCTTTAAGGTTCCTGAGATTTAAAGTTAAATGGATCTAAGGAAACTTTTCATAAAATATGCACATTCGGATGGAAAATGTGGTAATAAGGGCGGAACTAGACACAACGCATCTTACAGCGAACGCCGAAATCTGGCTTATCTTCATTGCTTGAGTTGCTTGTGAAGAGGTGCTCCTGATGATAAGCCGCCAGCTGATGAGTGAAGCTAAGCCGCTTTGCAAATACTGAAATATCGCATGCTTAAAGTAGCCACTGCTCTGCCAAAATCATCCCATGAGTATTTAGTTGGCGACCGGTTTAATCTTCGTTGGATGAAGACAATCGCGCTCTTAGGACAGCTGACGCTATAATAGTGCACCTTAGAACAGAATAATTCCCAAAGGTATGAGTAATTATGAAAGATGTGACTCAGGAAATGTAAATAAAATTCACACTTTGCATATTTACAATAAATATGGTGTGTAAATTATGTAATATGTAAGGTGTGACTTTTATTATAATCGATGGAAGAAACCGTTACTTTAAAAAAATTTGTGAAACTTGAACATCGTTATTTCAACCATTATTAATTTTATTTCTACCTTTTCCTTTTATGGATTTCCTCAGAGTCGAGTATTCCCCAATTGATTTCATATGTAATAGAGATTTTGACTTATTTTCCCCGATGAAATTCCTCTAACGCTGGGGTGTTCCAAGAGCAGCCCGTGGGCAAAATGCCTTTCCAGTGGCCATTTTCCTTCAAAGTTTCCTTCATCTTCCTGAAAAATAGATCAACAATGTGAAAAGAGCAAATTTAATTAAAGACTACTGAAGGAAATGGAAGGCTACTATTGCCTTGAATTAGATTGCTGTGAAACTATTGAAGCAATGTTTTTAGCTGCATTATTAGACTAAAGAAATTCGGCGATGTGGAGAATGTGCATCTCGCGAAATCTCAGCTGGAGTTCTATAGTTCCCACTGGAGGAAATTCGTTGGACACCACTGCTCAAAATGATTCGGTATACAAGCGATCTTGAAGAATTCCAGAACAAATGAAGGATGGAAGAGCGGTACTGTTTGTAAAATTTGGCCAACTTCGAGATCATGTAAAATTTCGATGTTCCCGTATTTGTTAATATTGTGCAGAGGAAAGTGGCGCTAATGTCTGCACATTGAAGTTTGCTTACGCCAGTGTACTCGGAATTGGCTTTGTGAGAAGTTTGAGTGGAATTAAAGGAGAATCAGCGATGACTGGCCAATTAATAAATGTGGATGGAAAGAAAGGTTGCGTGACCAGTATAAATGGGGTGTTTTAAGTCAGTTTGGATGTATACAAAGGAAGAATGGAAATGTGATGACTATATTGGCATCAGGCTGTGAATGAGAAGGAAGATCGAAAATAAATGTGGTAGAACGTGGTAATGAGGTATTAAAGAGTATTAGTTTAAGAATAAAGGGGAATGTGTTAAAAATCTATGGATCTCTGTCAGTGGCACAGCAAAGAAGGGGGTTTTCTGGGTTAAACTCCCCGAAGAGCGTTAAATCTTTTAAGAATTATATCACAATCTAGTTCCCCAATTATTGGAAAGATCAATTACCTTGACACATAACCGAATACATCTCCTCGTTTTCAATCCAGTTAGTGTTGTTAACATCTCTTGTAAGATGTAGCGTGGATGATTAGACCGGCCCCTGTAGACATGGACATATCGGACTCCCCACGATAGACATATTCTAGCTGCGCCCCTGACGTCTGTGGAGCGAAAGATCTATTGAAGTATATGAAATTATAATATATAACAAACCTCCAGTCGAATCCGGAGCGCAGATCAACCCCTAGCAACATCATTTAGATCCCTGGGGTGTCGATATCGGTATTGTAGGAAAAGCAGTATATTGCCCGTGGCAACACGAAATTGAGAGTGACTGATTTCTTACGGAACTCCAGNTTATATTTGTTAATGATAATATAAATATGTATAATAAATGATTTAAATATACGGGATATTTTGCCCAGTGGTGGACCACATTTCGTACAATAATAATAATAAAACGTATTTCTTTAAGGGCGAGATTGAGACTTATTAGTCTCTTCTTACATCTAACCCTCTCTTACCTACTCTTCTAGAAGTAATCTAGAAATACCTTACACTATGGCTATAATCATATCACCAAGCGTCATCGCTTCTAAAACAAGAATAAACAAGACATTTACCCATTGCAAACACTACATCCCAACTCTTCTATATAGGTGCTTACTTCTTCCTGCTCCATTGCTGTTGGTAGAGTTGATGAATTCTGTCATCACTTCCATATCGTCGATGTGGAGATAGCGAGCTTTTATTCTTCTTCTTCGCGCACTTCTTTGAAAGCTACTAATAAAATACATATAAATGTTGTTGAGCGTAGAAATAAAACAGAAGTTGCCACGTTTTAATTGTGAGGTACAAACGGAGGGGAGCTCAAAAAGTTGTCTCACGATAGCAGATAAATTAACGCGCGCGACAATGGGGCGTAAAAATAGCTTTTGGCGGACTACAATGAGGATATGGCTCTGTTTGAACACTCTAATACATACATAGTACTTAATGGATTTCTGCTTATTTATCTGCACACTTTTGAGAAGCATTCCAATGTCTCTTGCATAATCAAATCAGAGCCAAGTATTGTATTTATCGTAACGCGACATATGACGAATCTTGCTAATGATATGTTTACTTCTTGTTTTTATTGTTAAAAAATAAAACCGTTTTTAATTTGTATAAATTTTTGTAAGTTCTGAAAAGCGACTCGGTGCACCACAACGCAAGTTACACGCATAGTATTGTTCGTTTTCTCAGATTTCAGACGTTTCGCACTATTTTCTAAAGGAAAGAACGTTGCGAAGTGCGGAGAGAGCAATGGCTTTGCTTTGCATCGATTTCGTATTTTCTGCGCATTTGTTTTCGTGACGCAAACACCTTTGCTCGGTCAGACACCCCGACTTCTTTTCTCGAAAGGGTTTTGATGCCCAGGAGATGATGATACCTATTCTTTCTGTAATGATGCGACTACGCTTTACAATGAAGCACATCGAATGAGGAAGTCTTTTGTGCGCTGGAAATGTTTATGTTTATTCGTGGTTGCTAAGCAGCAAAGGCGTGGCCCACGTTGAGTTCTATTTCCTTCCCGCCCGTTCTCGGGAATTTTCACGCTCTTTCCCCGTACACCCCTCTCCCGGATCTCGAGAAAAAGTGATCGGAAAACTTGCTTTTTGATCTAACCATGGAAAGGAATTGACCAAGTACGTAATTTTCCACGTTGATCTGTTTCTAATTATCAAAAGGTATATTCATAGCGTTGTTTGAATGAAATCTCTAAGCATAGTTTCGGAGCTCAGCTCAACGTTTGTATTATTAACCAGGGGCGTAGTCGGGGTTTGTCTCTCGGGAGGAGTTTGAGCCTTGGAATAAACGCAAAATTTCCTACGCTCCTGAGACAGCCTTCCCTAAATGTAATAAAGATGGAATCAGTTATATGTTTACATACATTCCTTGCTAGTCACCATTGGAGTGTGTAACTGTAAATATTTAAACAATCACAGTTTATCTCCCACGAACTCGACTTTTTAAAACCCATGTTTGCCCTCTGAGGATTTCAACTCCCAAACCTACCTTCCCCTGGATACGCCACTGTATTAACGTCAGTAGCTCCCAAACATTATAATGCCTCCACCCCCTTACTTTCTGACTTCCCTCCACTGCCTCCACGCCCCCTTTCCTATGCGCAATTTGTAAAAATTTCAATACGCATGAGAGGAACGTGACAAATATAAGCAGAGTTTTTTTATAACTTCCGCCAATCTACTGAAAAAGCGATTCGCGGTTGTTTTCTCTCCATCTATAACCCAGAATTGTAGAGGGAACGTTAACGTTCCTCATTCATAGGTATTATTGCTTGTATTGTTAAACATTCCTTGTTATTTATATTTTTGTGTTGTTTCTACTTTTGTTGTTTATATATTTGTGTTGTTTTTAGTTTTGCTTTGATTAGCGAACATCGGTCAAGCGATAATTTATCTATTTTTGAGTTTTGCCGAGTATATTAAATTTATTTCCATTTTATAAGCCTTCCGTTAACTTTTCGTAACGAATTCCACTTTAGGATCGTTCTTTTAATGAGATAGAATAACCTTGCGTTGAGCGCTCTTCTCTCCCCTTACATTCCTCAGAGTGCGATATCACCCAATCTAGGAGTCTATGAATTCATTAGGTAAAGCCCCAACTGTAACTGAAACACTAAATGATGAACAGAGACAACCTTGGCGAAATGTTCACGGAAGGAATCCCGGAAGTCCTCTAAGAAACTCCATTAGGATTTTGCGTCCATCTATTTTCTCCATTATTTTATAGGAGTGTCTCTCCGCCTTATTTTTAATCACTGACCAGTGTGTTGGCGGACTGGGAAAATCGTGACTTTTCAGTACAGGGAAATGTTCATGGATTATTCTTGAATTTCTGGTTTGAGTCGGGAATTTTAAAAATTATCATTTCAAGACAAAAAATTCTTATTTTATAATTAAAATCAACAACGATGACTTTAAAACATATCTGTTATTTGATAACTGCACATGATGTTATTGACTTACCGTTTGTATGAATATATAAGTAAATCAAAGACAAAAACTTAGTTAAGCTCATTGTATAGTCGGGGCTGTACGGACCGGAGATTAGTTTACTGATCGAATGTAATTACTACCAATAAAACTACACATTTAATTACTTGATTTATATTATGTTTTGGGTTTAGATGGAAAAATCCAAAACTTGAAAAACGTCACTTTGGCTCATATAAAAACCTCTATATTATATCCTGAAAATTCTTATAAATATAGCCTTGAAAACCTGAGAGTATGCATGAATTTAATATTTTGACTTTTGTGGACACCCTGCTAACAAGAGATATGCAATTTATTAACATCATATGTCTCTGGCCTCTTTATTAACTATCTAAGTAGGCTTACAGAAAGAGACGATTTTGGGAATTTATGGGTGTACCTGGTAAACACAATTTTCCTAATGAATTCAGAAAGAATCCAAAAAGAGAAAATTATGAAAATTTATAGTGCTTTCCTTTAATATTGTTAAAAGTGCTTCTACAACTAGGCTAATTTTGCACATATGGGCTCCCACCAGGAATTGAACCTGGGACTGCTTTCTTCAAAGGCAAACGCACCCAGTGGTGAACGGGAGCCCAGTGCTTTCCTGTTATCCAAATGTAAGGGAATAGATTCACTCCATGTTCACCATAATCTCCAAATGAGAATTTTGGTGGTCCATGGATAAATGAAATATTTCTTACGTTAATAAGAGAAATGCTATTATTGTGTTATTCGGTAAATTATTTGCAGACATTATTGGTTAAAGCGTGCGGTTTATCCAAAATGTAACAGAATTAAATGTGAATCTTCCACTAGTGCGCTCATGGCATTTTAAATTAAATCCTGAGCATTGATACGTGATGGCACATATTGCTTCATTGTATTCTGCTGTAGTGATACAAGCCAATGATTTCCATCATAAAAATTTAAAGTACAACTTGTAACTGAATGCCATATAGTTTCCATTAATACAATTATGAAGCGAATTAGAAGTTCTGTGAAGCAGTTGTCAGTAAATTCAATTGAAATAGATAAATACTGAGTTCTCATAAAGCTCCAGGAAGACATTTATTATTGAAATGCAATTGTTATATTGTTACATTTCACAGTCTAATTCAACGACACTGAATTGTTAGAAGCTTGTGATAATGGTGCAGTCAATACCAATCAGTTGTATTTTAGTATGAAATTACCTCAGACTTGGTATTGTTGTAATTTTTGGATCGCTCCCCATTTGTAATGTTAGATTTTGTGTTAAATCTGTTAAGAGTCCATGAAAATGTATTAAGTAAAAGATTACATTGCTTATTACACATTCCATGATCATAAACCCTAGAAAATTAGGTTCTTAGTAGGGTTACCAAATTCTGAAGGCAAGAAACTGGGATTTATCAAATTCTGTACCGACTCAAACCTGAATGAAACCAAGGTATTTGTTAATTATTTTTCCTTCTACTGATGTAAAAAAATACATGTTAGATAGGGTTATGAACATTTTTATGTAGAAATAATTGTGGCTTAGAGACTCATTTTAATTTTTTTGTGATTTGCAAATTATCAAGATTATTATACACCTTTGAAGGCTTAAAAAATCAGTTTCTCATGAATATACCTGCATAAACTACTCATAATCTTCTTATTACCATGTTAATCTTAGGATTAGGATTCAGGGACAGGAGACTCATCTTAGCAGTGTATTTTTCCTTTAGCAGAAGGTCTCAATAGCTATCTCTGGTTCCTCAAAAAAGTAAACATTGTAAGCTTCTTTTTCAATGCATGGAATCTTGATAGTCTATCTTGTTAAATATTTGATTCACTTATCTGTTTCAAAAATAACTTCTACAGGTTTACTATCTGGTCTGATATGCATCCACCCACTGGTTAAATGAAGTAAAGTTTGTAAGGATGGTAAGTGGTGTATGGAAAGAGTCAATGAGGTATTAATTTAATCTCTTATTTGTTCATGATAGTTAGTATTATAATTATTATATTTAAAAGACTTCTTTTACTCATCACAATGATATTTTCTCTTAGGTTACCGCTGCTTCAAGGCTGTAATGTTCCTGACTGGTTTCATCTTTGGCTCCATCATTGTTTACTTGATATGTCTCCAAGAAAAGCTCCTTCCTCCTTATGGGAATGTTGGTAAGTTGAGACGAATTATAGAGGCCATCCTCCAATAGTCTTACAAAATGCTCTGCATCCTAACTCCAAGTGCATTTTAGTATCTGAAATGTCTCTCTTAGATATTTCTACAATTTGATCATTTCTTCTGATTGGCACTAATTACTCAACCATTTCATTTCATCTCTTCTCTCTTTGAACTTTTAAGGGCTTCTCAACAGGTTCAATAGCCCCTGGGGAGTGTACAAAATTTTCTAATAAACAACATCTTGTGTAAAAAAATGGAAAATCTATAAAAATATATGTGAACTTTGTACAATAGAAATTTCAGTATACAATGGCCAATTAAACACTATTGAAACTTTTATAATTTCTTGGCTGAAATAGATCATTTCCTTCGATTCATTTGTTCATCAAAACATGCCATCAGTATTTTCAATGTGAATTTCTCTGCCATTTTCATATGAGCATCAATGATTTTTTTAATGGATATTATTACATTATCAAAGCAATTTTGGAAATGCAAGTAATATATACAGTAACAAATTTTTTAATGCAAATTACCATTTTAATTGTGTCAATTTTGTAATTAAAAGAAAATGTTAATTTAAGTACTATCATATACTGCAATAATATGCTAATAAATATCAATTCTTTGTATTATCTTCCTTATCACCCTTCCAAAGCAAAATTATTTTCCTTGTTGCTGCAACTGCAAGTTCTTGTTCTCTGCCAACTTTTTCAGTCAATTCTATGAACTCCATTCCACTCTTCTGAGAATGAGTTAACAAGATGAATTTTTGGTTAGACATTCTTGCTCACACTCTTTGTGTATTGCCAATTTATTCTTTCCTAGAGGAAATAGGAAATTCATTGTTGGTTTATTGGTTTGTAGTTAATTTATGAATAAATCTTTGAAATGATTAATGAAATACTTTGGCATGCTATACTTTTATTCGATCCATAAATCCTGCATATTTACTATTTGCTATTGTAATAGCAATGTTTAATGCATAGGAATGTATGAATTCTTTTTCCATTATTTCAAATGCTCAACATTTCTTTGAACTTCAAGCTAGTCACAATATGAATAGACCCTTAATACTAAGTAAGTTTAAAGAGAATGAGGAATAAATCAAAATTAAATGTCCTTAGGTACATGCTGGCTTTGAAGAGAAACAGTTTTAAATGTATGGGTTTTGGTCATAAGCATTGTTTCTCTGAGCTGGGTGACTACCAAATCCTTTTTGAATTCCACCCAATTTTTCTAGCACCTAAAGTATATTGAGAAATACAATAGCTTACAGCTCTAAGTTTAGGAATAACTTGATAATGATCAATTATATGCTCGGTGGAATTGCCTCATTGATATTTGCCATTTTAAGAAAGGCATGGTGTGCTATTAATGAATAGAAATAAAGTGAATGGAATTTTATTTTACTTTTTTCCTCAACTCTGGTGAAATGCTGATTGATATCATTGTTTACATCACTTGGTGGAATAAAATTCTATGGAAATGAAAATTTGTAGTGATTTTCTATAGATCATTTATTTATATAGACCTGAAAGAGGTTGAGATAGGATGCCTAGATTGGATGCTACCATATCTTCTGGAGCACCTTGCTCCTCCTCTCCCTCCCCAACAAAATATTCCATTAATTTCTCCAACCCTTCATTCTCCTTCCCTCTTCATTTTTACTTCCCCTTAACCCCTCCTTTTCTCTCTCAATACATTCGAAAATTTTCTTGTATTGTCCCTGATAATGCAACCACAGCAGTAAAACTAGTCTTATTAAATATTCAGTAGGAAATTACTAAGTATTCTCATAACAGTATGACAAAACTCAGTAATCCAAATTACTACAGAAATTGTTTTAAATACCCTAGTATGGCCATATCTCTTCGAATTTGAAAAGGAAACTGTAGTCAGTAATTGATGACTGCTTTTGCAGCATTGTAATTGTTAGTTGAGTCAATGAATATTTATCCTCTTCAATTCTAACTTTGCAGGAGTGGCTCTAGGAGCAGGCATACTGTTTGGTTTAATCACTATGCTGGTGCAGTACGTGGGACTGTTTATGACAGGCTTTCACACTGGTCTATTCACTGGGGCTGCCATCCTTGCTGCTCTTGAGGATGTAAGGCGTGGCCCAGAAGGTGTTCGTGGTGCTCCAACTGGTCCTGCCTCCAATCCATTGACCATTGCGGGCATCCTGCTTGGTTCTGGACTTCTCCTTGCTATTTTAAACCTTCGCTGGCGGAAAGGTTTAACTGTAGCTGGCACTGCAGTTTATGGTGGAGCTATCATTTCCACTTCCCTTGACTACTTTGTTGAAAAGTTTGCCATGGTGTATTGGTTCTGGGCACGAGTGGTTGTGAAGAACAACAAAAGCCATTATAACCAAGGAAACACACTTTTCCAGCCGTGCTGGTACAGCTGGCTCATTCTGTCTGTCTGGCCATTTGTTGTAGTGATTGGGATGGTCACTCAGTGGGCAGTTACAGGAAGAGGAATACACCATCAAGAGAGCAAGTTTCTTCATTTATTTCTTTACATAAAATTGTATCTTATGAAATTCAAATTAACCTCAAGTGAAGGCAATAAAGATGATGGAAAACTCCTTGGTACATATAGAATGATCAACTGTCTCTAGCTTCTAAACTAAAAACATAGACCATTGAATATTTTATTCAAATGAAAGTTTGATCCTCAATTATTTATTAGAAAATCAACATATCATCAAAATGTAATTTTTGAAATGTCTACCTTTTCATAATTGAATTTATGTTGAATCCATAAATGTTTAATTACAAAATTCTCATGCCTTGACAAGGAGTTATTTTGTGAAGGATAAAATGCTTGTTCGCTCATGTATGAATTATTTGGCTAAATGATCATTCTGTGGAAATATACCAAGTCAATTTTTCACTAATGCTATGTTACTTCTGCAGAGTTTAAGTAGAATATAGTAATAGTGTTCCTATTATTGCATTTTTCCTTTTAAGCTGAGTGCCGGTATGACCTCCCATTATTTTGTCATTACCACCAAAATCTCTTTTGAAGCACTCCCTATTAATTCAGTAATTTGAAGTCTACTTCAGGAATATGTTTAAGATAATTACATTATTTNTGTAGTTTTTTCTTGCCATAAGGAAGGGTGCAGCTTGCTAGTGATTTCTCAATTTAGCTCCATATTTTTTTACTGAAAATTCATTTGTTTATGGACTTGAAGAAGACATTTCTTATTTTTTCAAGTAGTCACCAAAGTTTCTTGCCTTCTTCATGCTCAATGTAATTATTACGCTTCAGAAAGCTAATCAATTCAGGAAATACATCTTTATAGTAGATTTTTCATAATTATCATGTATGTGATTTTGGTTTAAGTCAATATATATTTCTGTATAAACACTGTAAATTTACCATGCCAAATTACTCTAAAATTTAATACCTTTGGATAGTTAGCACAAAAATATATTTCAAACAAACTGAACAGAAATAAAATGTCTCATCATACATTTTGATGAAGTTGTGGATAGTCTGTTTAATTGTTTTAAATTAGTCTTTGGTGCTCATTATTGGTGGAAAAAACTTCAAATAAATATATATACACACACACACATCTACACACTCATACATACCTATACATTAAAATTTTCTCTCTATAAATTATGTATATGAAGAAAGGGATTGTTTTTGGCACTTCTTTCCTTCTTTATTTTATTATGAGCTCCTCTTTGTTAATCAACGAAACATTGGGTGATTATCCTGAAAATATCATCACTCATACAATGTAATATTCCATATCATGTGCAGAAAGAAATGGATTTCAGATGTTCTCTTTTGCATTTCTTCGTCTCAATGGCTTCTCCTAACATCTCATTTATTTAAGAATCAGAATGCATATTTAGGGAAGCTTATCTAGAGATTCTCCCAGTTAAATTAAATTTTGCATCTTATAAAGGAGTGAGTGATGCACTCTAAATGTGATGATTCCCAAACAACCATTGCTTTCTTTATATGTTTAAGTCATGGTGTGGGAATGATGAATTTCAGTGTTAAGGTTTACTGAAACTCATCTGTATACAATATGTCTCGGATATTTGATAGATTATAATTTTTATGAATCCATTAATCTTTTTAAGGAAGTTTCATTGCATGTATGTGGTTTAATTCTGACTAAATGCAAAATGTTAGCATCATTATTGATTTTTACACTTTTACACAAGGCATGTTAAAGAAAATGATTTTTCTCCTGAAAATTGATTGTTGCCTAATATGCCAGTTAGTATAGTACTTCTAGTAATCTTTTATCATTATTAATTCATATCAGTATAAATATACCACTTTCCAGATGGTGGCAGACATCGTATTAGCATTCTAGAAAGAGAGCAGTAGTAGTTCGAATATTATTATATAATTAAAGATGTAATCAGTCTTAGCTTGTTTGAAAATTTACCCACAAGATATAAAAATAAGTCAGTTAAAGTTCTTTTTTATCTTGTGAAATAGAAGATGTGAAAGAATTAATCACATAAGAAAATATCACATGAATTTCTAAACTTACAGTCTGTACAAAGAAAATAACATTAATTTTTATTTATTATTATAGAATAAAAATGATATTACCATTTTTAATTCCCACCATTCTATTAATTCTTGTATGTTTACTTATCTTACTTTACTGCCTACTAACTTTACTTAATTATATTCTGTTGGCTTAAGGATGGACTTAAAGATCTTCCCTGAAAGATTGTTCCATTGTCTTGGTGTCCTAAATGTATATGAAATTAATTTATATCTATCCTTTTGCTTTCAGTACATTCTAATTGACTGAAAGTGTGTTCTGCAAATAAAAGGAAACATATCAATCCTTCATGAGATTTCATATAAATTTCCATGCCATGTTATTGTTATGAAACTCTTCTCCTAAGCTCTATGTAAAATATTTGGTCTAGATTCTCATTGTAGCTGATTTAATTCCGTTGCTTCTTCTTCTTTTAAGACTTTTACACATCTATTTATCAAATGGCCATTATAATTGGGTCACTAATGTACACTCTAGGATGAACTACACTACATCTTGTTTGAATTTTCTAATTTATCAATTTCTTACATGAAGCACAGATCCTAAACATCTGAAGTATGAACAAGGAAAAGGGTTTTAGGTAACTTGGCACGATAAGGCGTGCACCTAGGAAAATTCCCAAGGAGAAACGTACATGAAAAAAGTCTACTCAAACCTAGGTCTCCCAATTGCCAGTCAGTTGCTCTATCCATTGAGCTATTCTTTCAGAACATTTCTCCATGCCGTTTGGGAGACTTTGTAGGTATTGGGCGCATGAGTTTGTCTGACTCAGCAGCATCATTCACAGCCATGGCCTCACAGAGGCACCGACCATACAAAGTGGTATAAGGAGAACCCCCAAAACCCTTTTCCTTGTTTGTTTTCCTTTAAGGGGGGTTCTCTTTAATCACCCAATACCTACAAAGTCTCCCAAATGGCATGGAGAAATGTTCTGGCGGAATAGCTCAATGGATAGAGAGGCAATTCGGAGACCCGGGTTCAAGTCCTGGTTCCATCAGACTTTTTTCATGTCTGTTTCTCCTTGGGAATCTGATGTATGCTCTGAAACAAGCCTCAGCGATGAGAAATGCCTTCTCCTTGCCCAAATTAGACCATCCCTTTTTAATGAGATGAAATTAGCGTTTTTGAATGAATTAGCTGCAATTTAGTGTAATTCACCCTAGCTCATTTCTGAAATTCAGCATTCTCCAATTTTCACAGTCAGGCAGGTCACTGTGAGTCCAAATTTAAAAGACACGAGGACCAGATGTTTTCAATCCATCTAATTGTAAAGTAATATTCCAAAAAAAACATTTTTTTACTATTTTTGATTAAAAGACTACAGATGTTGACAGCTTTTGGGCACACAGCATTGTTTGTCGAAGGACGACGACGTTTTGCCAGTGCTTCTGCTGGCAAAATGTTGTCGTCCTTCGACAAACAACGCTGTGTGCCCAAAAGCTGTCAACATGGATAATTACAGCGAAAGCCTTCAAAAGACTACAGAACTTACTTAGAGAAATTCTGCTCTAGTTACGTTTATCCCATCTCAAAATGATCACTTAAGTATTAAAATTATGCCACTGAATATGTCACTAAGTTATTGTCTACCAATTGGTTTCTTGTGATGCAGTGCTTTGTTGTTACATAGGTCTTGGTATGCTGCATGTTGTAGTATAAAATATTCCCAAGTATAAAATACCTTCGGTCTTTTGAAAAGTGAAAGATCTGGGTTAGATTCCAGGTCATGGTATTTTTTTTGTTTTCTTTTATCATAGTTTGTAAGTATGCTGTGTTCTTCTAAGGATTGAGAGGCACCGTTCAAAGAGTTGGTTCTTTAAATAAATGTCCTTTAAATAAATTCCATCTTCAACAGTGATTCCATCAAAGAAGGCACGCTCAGGCGGGGTTGCAGGTGCAGGAGGAGGTGGAGGAGCGGGTGGAGGAGGTGGGGGGCCTCAACGGATGGTCCGCACCCGAGAGCAGCGAGCAGAGGCGCGGCAGAAGAAATACCGATACCTATATCAGGTCCGCACTGCGCATGGAGATGTCATAAGCCAGGTGAATATGCCACATGTTGCCGCAACCAGTCGCCCTGTTGATGCAGCTCGTTTCAACGCAACTGCTGATATTGAGATGGACATGCCACCACAGTCTTCATCCCCACTCCTGTACTCACGTCGCTGAGGGTGCCATGGATTGCCAACATATTTAATCAGGACAGAGATTTCTCTCATTCCAACTGACAAAGTGACTGACCATGACCAAGGACATATAATTCCAAATACATAATTAATCTTATCATAAAAAATATACCTTTTACTTTTTCTATATCATATTTGGCTTTTGCCTTATGCATTGTAATTTACTTTTCTAACAAGTTAAGAAGGCTTTGATTAAATTATAAATATCTCCCATTAAATGTACATACTACTATTTGAAATATCGTGTAGTTTTTTCTTGCCATAAGGAAGGGTGCAGCTTGCTAGTGATTTCTCAATTTAGCTCCATATTTTTTTACTGAAAATTCATTTGTTTATGGACTTGAAGAAGACATTTCTTATTTTTTCAAGTAGTCACCAAAGTTTCTTGCCTTCTTCATGCTCAATGTAATTATTACGCTTCAGAAAGCTAATCAATTCAGGAAATACATCTTTATAGTAGATTTTTCATAATTATCATGTATGTGATTTTGGTTTAAGTCAATATATATTTCTGTATAAACACTGTAAATTTACCATGCCAAATTACTCTAAAATTTAATACCTTTGGATAGTTAGCACAAAAATATATTTCAAACAAACTGAACAGAAATAAAATGTCTCATCATACATTTTGATGAAGTTGTGGATAGTCTGTTTAATTGTTTTAAATTAGTCTTTGGTGCTCATTATTCCTTGAGAATCATTTTCTGTGATCTTTCTTTAGAAAAATCTTGAAATCTGAATGTGCATATGTGGACTGTATAAAATGAACTAGGGAAGGTTTAATGTGCTTAAGCTTCCTGAAGACTTTGGAAATACTTAGAAACATCTTGAGTAGTTCCATTGACCACCATTATCATTCCAGTTAGGGAAATAAGATGACATGTGTGACTGACCTTCTTCTCCTGTCTTAAACAAAATGTTAATCACAACTCCATGACAAGGATAAGCCATGACATATGCTTGGATAACCATCCACAGCAAAGGTAATAGGTTTAAAATGCACTTAAGATACTATTAGCATGCAAAATTGCAGTGCATGTTGAAGTTCCATTAACATTTCATGGGGTGTATTTATTTTTAGGGTGGAAAGTCCTGTGGCATGTTTTAAAATTTCAGCATGTATCCTGAAGTTACATCCAATTGACTCTTGTATTCTTAGCTAATTGGTAAGGCTAAATTTACGGTGGTTTATTTTTGCAGCCACCATCTGCCATTGAGAAATGGTTGGTAGAAATGTCCACAGCCAATTGTAAGTAAAATAAGTGTCTGTACTGATCTCTCCTTGGCAGGATATTTTGTGTGATATTCAATGATAGTTTCAATGAGTGCCATTGATTGAAGGGTTTAGACCTTGTTAAATTCATATGTGGAAGGATTAAAAATTCTGGTATTTTAAGGTTGTCATTTCTCTTACTATTTGAAAGTGTAGAAGCTGTGGGAATGCATGTTATTATATTGAATAACAACTATTAACTGTTTAACAAGTAATTAAGCTAATTCTCTCTAACTTTTATTTATATAACTAATTGTTTGAATTATGTAATTGTAAGTATTTTTCTTCAAAATAGTTTTGCTTCAACTTATATAAGTATTGAATACATAATTTAGTTTAAAATTTTCACTGTGACTCAATTCAAATCTTTCAATTGTTAGTTCCTACAAAATGAACTATAGTCAAGTGTTACATCATTATTTCAGGTCATTGTTACATAAATCCCTTTAGGATACTTGGCAGCTTGAATCATTAACACCTGGTATCCACTAACATCCCAATTGATTAAAAAAATATTTTTACCTTATTTGAAAATATGTAATTAATTGATGATAAGTTTAGTGTTGTGAAATTATGGATTAATTTAGTCATCATCCTAATAATTTTATTACAATTAATATGTAATAATTAGAAAAAGTTTTTATCTTTTTGCGAGAAAAATTCTAAATGTATTGGGTCATATGCTGATCTGATACTCTGTTTTTATGTAAATAATCCATATTGTAATATTTGCATGAGCTGTTATTTCATACTTACTATGCTAAATATTTCTTTCCGATTTTACATTCCTTTAAATGCATGCTGTGGATGTCCAGCAATGGGTTGAATGTTTTTTTCTGATGTAAAGAGAAATGCAAGGTGTAAGAAATACATTCCAGAATAATTTCATGAAAAATATATAATAAATCCCATTATTCACTGATCATAGTGGCAAAAAGGTCAGCCTGCTAGTGCTCCAACACCAAGATCTCTGGATCAAGTCCCACCAAATCTAAATTTCCCAGTTAGGGAATGGATGTGTCTATGTGTTCCTCCAATGTTAGGTACTGCAATTTTGTACTGGCCCTGCAGTCTTTCTTTCAGTCCTCATTTATCTTTGGCTGTAAAGACATTTTATGTACATTACTCATTTATCTTTGTCTGTCCACTGCACTGTTAGCCACCAATAGCTTTGGAGAGGGACTGAAGCATACTTGGTGGGATGAGGAGTGAGGTCTTTGCCCTTCTTTCCTCTCTAAGTCAGAATCATATAAGTGGTTTAAGTCTAAGTGTGTGCAGCACAATGAAATATGAATAGCCCTTTTTATAATATTCAGTAAGAAGCGACTAAAATGAATGTTTGAACAAATTTTTTAGTACCAGTCACACCTCACCATCACCCAGCTTTAATGTTATCACAGTCATATGTGTCTGAAGCTAATGTTAACAAAAAACACTTTCTCTTTCCTATTCCCAAAGAAAAAGGATGATTATTCCATTCATCACTGTATGATAGCAGGAGTAACAATAATCATGTTCATTATTTGGTTGGTAATGACTGTCCTACCTCACCTATGCTGTCATAATCAAATCAAACTACATTCAGTGTATGCAGATCCAGTGAGAATAGTAGTACTTGTTCTGAAAGAAATCCAAATCTAACGCTTAAACACCACAAGGATTAGAAGTAAATTAATTTTTACCTTTAACTTTCTTCCTCCATCAATTATCCTTTCTCAGTCACTGACAGAATGGCTCCCACCTTCCTTCTTCTTGCATAGACATGCCTTTCTTTTCCTCTCTCTGTTGTTCCATTTAAAGAAATAAATCCAAATTCTCTTCTTTTATGCTTTATTTACAGTAATTTAATTAATCCTTTCTTTCAAAACCAACATTCCTTGTTTTGGAAATTTTTATCCTCTTATCCATCCTCTATTCCTAATCAGCAGTAAAATCAAGTAACACACAATCATTTTATCAAATTTGCATATAAATACTTTTATAGAAAGAATATCTTCAGATTAAACTCTTAAAATTTAATGTCCCAAATATTTTGTGTGCCAGATTCCAGCTATATGCCCTTTATATAATTATAAATAATATCTCCATAAATATTTCAAGAGTCCATCAATTGTCAACTTGATAAATAGCTTGATTTTCTTTAATATTTTAAAATGGCAAAAAAAGAATCTTTTAAGAATGATTTTACAAAAACACATTGTATTAGGAAAGTTTCTGCACATTTACTTGGGAAGAAAAAATTAGTTTTCCCACAGAATTCCTCTCTAAAATGTATTGATTTTAGGCTTTCATCTCACTGTAAAATTACTCTGAACCTTTTATTATCTGGGTTTTTTCCCTGATCCTTATTTTATCTACAGGTGAAAGTGAGTAACACTTAAGTCATATTTTCAATAAATTATAAATAATTTTGAAACTGTTAACAATGAAAGATCATTGGAGTGATTGGCCCATCCCTCAATATATATGGGATTAAGCAGGCTTTATATGACGGTTTGTATAGAAGCAAACCATGTTGTCTTCCATAAAACAGACTACACTAACATAAGGAAGATATTTCATAATCATCTTAAATTTGTAAGTGACATACCCAGTTTCCCCATAGATAATCAATTCAGGTTTCTCTGTTTTAACAAGTAAGCATTTATTTATGCATTCAACATAATGATATCTAATCTGATGTATTGACATCACTGACTTGAAACTAAGGAAAAATGCCTGCAATATAATCATCACCTTAAGGAGAATCACCCACAGGAAAGATTCATAAAGATAAAAATTCATTCTGGAACTGTGTTGTTAGGCCTTGCATAAACCTATATTCCTTATGGGTGAACAAAAACCTTTCAATTTTCAGAGTTACATCCAGGCACTCCAGAGGAAGGTGTGCTCTCCAGTGATTGACCCAAGGGGAGGGAGCAGTCTGGGACTTGGTTATGGAGGGGAGGTGGGAAGGTGTGGAGGGAGTGTCAGGGGAGGAGGAGGTGGGGGCATGGGCCTTGTGATAGGAGGTGTAGGCTGCATCCCCGGAGAGACTTCTACTCTACAGTCCGACTCCACTCACCTCACTATACTTCCTGCCGAACAAGCTCAGCTGGCTGCCCTCACAGAGTCAGATAACAATGAATCAGAGGATGACTCAGATGGTAGGACAGGAAGCAGAGGAGAAGAGGATGATGAATACTATTATGGCGGTGGTGGTGCCCACTCCTCATCAGAAGCTGTCCTGAGACCCGTCCCGTCAACAAGGAGCGATCGTCATGAACGTCATCATTCAGGGAGGCAGAAGCATTCTCCCTCAGTCGGCTTTGGTATTCCACGTCCATTCCGGTAATCTAGATCAAACTTCAACATCAATGCTCTGTCCTTTTTAGTAAGCCAATTGTGTTGATGAAGGCCCTAGCAAAGAAGAAGAATTTTGTGTCATTCAGAATCTTGCATACAACTGCTCAATGTGTTTCGAAATAGGTAGGAGTGGTGTAGTCATGAGAAGAAAGAGATTTGCAGACCGAAGGAAAGTTCATAGTTCATGCAGCATCCTCAGGATATTTTGAATTTTCAGCAGTGTAGAAGTCATGTAGGTGTTATATTTCGGATAGGTTAAGTCAATAAATCAATGAACTGCTCCTTATCATGGTCAGGTTGTCTATATTTTTGAATCAGAGGTGCTGGAAATTTAGGATTGAGGCAGAGGAAAGGAAATAATGAGTTAGAAAATAATGAAGTGGCTCACCACTTTGTCTGTTTTGAAGGAAAAATCTAGAAGTATTATTTTACTACGTAAGAATTTAATCAATAACCAAATGGAGCTTTGTGAAACTATTATTATCTTTTGGACTATGGAATTGAAACACCACCTTAATATACCAAGCATTTATAGTTATGTGATGTCCATTATGGAACTCTAAGTGGATTTCCACTGGATAAAATAAGTCTAGTAGCTACGGCTAAGTGTTAATCACGATGAAACCGAAATCCTGGCTGAATGCTTGCCAACCATTCTGTAAAATAAGATCAGCTTAGCAGTGCTTCATTTTTCTTGATGAACTGCAATTAGATAGATGGCTGTCTATCTAATTAATACTCTCAAATGTTGAGTTTTCTAGAATATGATAGATTTTGAAAATACAGGATTTTGTTCAGTTTTGCATCATGTTTGGTGAATGACTCATCCGAATCAGCATGAATAAAACCCAGTTACGTATGATGCTTCTTCCAGAAATTGTTATTGTTTAAGTAGCTGGAACTGGTCCATCACTTGTGAAGTAGAAATTCTCAATCCATAGACCCAGGAATGGAGTCTATTTTGAGATGGCTGTGATATTCTATCCCATTGAAGGTGAAAAATCCTCATTATTCTCTCTCGAGAATTCTGTAATGTATCTTCTCAATTTGTGTCAGTTTGCTTATCCTGAAAAATGATCTCTTATGTGAACTTGTAGCAAGGGCTGTTTTTGTTTTTCCAATGCAAATATTCCATTTTGCATATGTGTATAAGTGCTGTGATTATTTGATGATGTGAAGAGATGGATAAGATATTGATTGCTGTGATTTGATGGATATGCATTGGGGCTTTGTCATCCTTTACTAATGGTTTGCAAAATTTTATGAATATTTCTCCTTTCAGAGAGCTGAGACCAAAGAAGCATTCCACCTCCGTCAATCCAAATGATATACCCTAATGCTCATTGTGTACTAAAGAAGGGTGCATTTATTACCTTAGTAGTAAAAAGGAGTTTCCTTAAGTGTAGAGCTGTTGAGCATCTTGCAGTCATTTTACTCAACAATTTGAGATTTTTTCCAAACTTAAGTGTGTGTGTGCATGTATGTTTAATTGTGCATTTATGAATATATTGACCAAATGTGTAATGAGAAATTTTACAGAGTATATGAATGCAGCAGTTTGGCTTTTTCTTACAATTTTTCTTATTACTTTCCATGGTGTTTTATTATATATGGACATTGATTCCCAAACTGCAATGTACCACCCTCTTCATTGCATTACTTTAAGGGTACAGACACTAAGTGAGGAGGCAGCTGGGAGAAGAATTGTATGACATAATGGCATATTAACTCATGTACAATATTCTTTCCATCCTAAGTACAACAATATTCGGTTGCAATTAGAAAACCCTCACTAAATCACTTTCAATGAAAAAGAACATTTATTGATAGTTTTATTTTCTATTTTTATAGTCTTCTTGAGTTGGTAATTTCTGATTGTAATTTATATATGTTTCATTTGGAAAGCATTTCATGTGGAGTCAATGGTGCAGTTGTTGGGAAAAATTTGGGAAACTCTAATTAAGCACATCAACAATAATGTTGATTGTTTTTTAGAGTTTTTGCAATATTTAATATCTTAACCATCAGTTGCCAATTCCATTCTATGTTTCAACTGCTAGCATGGAATTTTGTCTCATTCTGAAACCTATTTTAAGAAAAAATCAAGTAGCTTTGAAAATATTTTCAGTCTACTATACCTAACAAAGGGTATTTATTCTTGGGAATAGTTGCCATTGTCTTTGGTATTTTGCAGAATTTGAAATTTTTTGTGAGCCGCTTGGCCATTTTATGTTTTTGGTGCTCATTACATAATTGATGTATTCTACTATTCCATTATATTTTCTTAATTTTGTGTTTGTGTAAAAGCATCTCAAACTGGAAATTTCCTTACAATCATTAGGAAAAGGATCAAAATATCAGCATGCCATAGTGTAGGTGTTCACATTTTCTATTTTTTCATCCATATTGCTTTCATATTAATGTTGAATAACAAAATTCATGGCACCAGCCTTGGCTGTCATGAATGTCATGCCTTTCTCCCTGATTACATTAAAATAATCTTTGCATCAATAATTGTATCCCTCATGCCATATTCATCTCTCGAATCATTGTTTTTGATATTCAGTCTCACGTGCAGCATGATGATGGTCATTTCAGAACATCTCAATCATTCAACTATATTAAGATTACTTTTGTGTTTGGAAAACAAAAATCATGCATTATGCTATCCAGAAATCCAAAATAAGATGTTAAGCATAGCTTATTTATACTAATGTAAAGGTCTTGAAATCATTCTATAAGAGCTATATTTCTTCAATAATCAGAAGTCTGAGAGAATTTAACATGCTCAAAACTTCCTCTAAGATTGAAAACAAAACTGTGACTCTCTTAATGGTTGAGGCATGCTCTATTTTTCCTTGGCTTATGATTGTGAGGTTGTATCAACTGGTCACTAAATTTCTGTATTAAGATTGATTATTTAATTACTATTCCAGTAGTAATTACTAGTGGTTAAATTTAAAATATTTAAATGCTTTGTCATTATATTACATTGTCATTATATTTGTCAAAGCATTCATAATTAGCTTTCACTATTACTTTTTGGAAAGGAAAAGTTTTATTTCCCCAAAATCCTACCCTTTATACTTTGGAAAATTCACATTTTCTTGCAATTTTCTTTCTTTGCTTTCAAGAAATATATCACAGGTTACAAAAATGAATAGTCCCTTCCATTCTACCTATTTAATTCAAATGCAATTGTGGAATTCTTTAACTGGAGGCTCTAGTTTTATTTCTAAAATGCATTCTCCACAATTTCTCATACGTAGTGTTTACGAATACAAGTAATTTTTATTGTATGATTGGAGTAATCTAGCTAGTGCCTTTGGGGAAGGATGAAAAATTTGTCCATTGAAATTTGAAATTAAATTATGCAAATTATGTAGTAAAACTACACTGTTAATCATTGGCACTAATGAAAATTCTTAAAATATTTATAAATCATTAGGTAATTATTGATAATAAGAGCCATCAAAAGGCATTTTACATGAAATATGTGTTTTGACAAGAAAATAAAATAAAATTGAAAATATATCAAAGAAATGCGAGTAAAAATACGTAGATGTTCAATAACTAATTGCTGTGTATGTTCTTATCTGTCATTAGTGTGTTTTCCTATAACATGGAGCAGACCTTAACTGTATGTCAACAAACATTGTTATTCAGAATAAGGGGTCTGCTACAATTTTTCTTGTATGCAACATAAGGGATTTCTTTAGAGCATATCACCAAATTGTTATTCAAGAAACAAATGTTAATGAAGCATCAGGTTAGGAATTCAAGATATCCATCCCAGTTTTTAACATTCATTTTATCACCAGAAGGAGCAATTAGCTGACATTTCTAACAATTATCAGAAATAAAAGATGCCTTCCATCATTACAAAATGATGCATAATGACACTGGAAAAATTGTTAAAAAAATAGAGCAGAGATATTCCATATGATAAAAATGAGCATTTCCTTTTAAAATTTAAACTCACTGTCATCTTTCACTATCAGAATGTAAGCATATACATGTTTTAGTCTATTTTCATGTGCATACAATTACTTCATGTCTGCAAAGAAAAGCAATTTTCTTAGCATATTACCCAAAGAAGGTATTTTAGTTTTTGGATTCTGATCAAATTTAACATGTGTTGGAAATCATGTAGATGTATGTATATTGGGAGAATTTCTTCCAATGTGCTCATATTTAATCATTTGATGTTGCATTGTGGAAATAAATGTGGTATTTTTAAGTGATTCGAAATTTCAACAAATTGGGAGACAATAGCAATTAAGTATGTACATCACATCACTGACAGCTCAATTTTTCTATTCCTTAATGTGTTTCAAACTGCCAATGTTTACTAGTTAGTGTTTTTAAAAATCCTCAACAGAAGAAAAAGTAACTCACTGTTGATTGCATACCATTTCATACACACAAAATTTTCATTCCTAATGATACTGAAATAAATTGCTAGATGTTTACATGTACATCGCCATTTACAGTGGATTGTAAAAACAATTTCTTGTTATTTTTCCTGAATTACGATGACTTCCTGGGATTCTGATCTTGTTTTGACTCTTTTATTTACTTTGTGATATTTTATTTTCCATCCTTAAAACCATTAATAAGGTTTGAGTGATTTCAGTCTCCTCCAGATGACAAACATTTTGCTGTCTTTAGAAAATGTTTTTGAATGTGTGCAGATATGTAACTGTATTTATGTTTGAATGTATGAGTGCAGCTATGGATGTGTGTGCAATTTTACATGCTCATATGAGTCAGAGGTTTAGTCTGGGGATAGTCTGTATGATCCTGCTTCTTACCTCCCTATTGGATATGTTCCTTGTATAATTCTTTCTTCTTTTCCTGTAAGCATAATTGCCTGTTTAACATTGGTACACTCCTCTTACAGCTATAGAACTCATATAGCTCAAAGAGTATGTAGTCCGTTATCAATACTAAATTATACAATAAACTCATATCATTGAAGTATGAAATAGAATATATTCAGGTATTATTATGTATTACTACATTACATCTATGAGGGAGAGATAGGAAGGTTGGATTTGATATCCCTGAAGTGGATTTTTGTCTACCTGAATTTGAAAGAAAATGCTATAATAAAGAATGAGATAGGAAAGATGAATCTCACAATTCATACTTAAATTCTTTCAGAGTTCACCTTATCTTAAGAGTGATAATTAAATAGGCAAAAAGACGCCCTACCATTTCTGTAAGATTCTTACTATGACATCTCTAGCACCTGATAATTTTTAAAATGAACAAGGTCCTCGTACACAAATTTTTTTGATAATCTGGAGCTTTTTGATAATCTGAACCCCCAACAACAAGACTTCAGTATTTAACCAGCATTTTAAAGAAAATTTTCTCAGCTATTAAAAGTTATTTTCATAGATGCTTCTGTTGAGATTCATATTTTAGAGCAACCTTATTTGTGTATGTGTAATGCATGAGTATGAGAAATGGTAGAGCGAGTTCTTAAAAAGATATTAAATGGCCACACACATGCTTAGAGTGAGCCTAGCTTAGCTGATCAAAGAATATTTGAAAATACCTCTACTAGAAAGATTAATTTTCATCCCTTACTTCTTTCTTTCATACTCAGGTGGATAAACCATTGAATGCACACAAATATGTATAGAGAGGTAAATACCCTCATCTATAATAACATACAGAGGAAAGGGAGGTAAGAAAGGAAGGAGAACGTAAGACAATTAATGTAAGCTGCATTTTTGTAACTGTATATTAGGTATAATTCAGAATTCTACACAAAAAAAAACTGAAAAATAAAGCTGTGATCTAAATTAATGAAAATGCCAAATTGCCATCTTGCACAGAGTTATCCATCCTATGTATGTAAATCATTTAAAATATTTGCTAAAGCTAAGATTTTATTTTCATTTCATTTTTAGATAAATATATTCAATTCTTATACTTGAAAATTTTGAAATTTATAATGTAATTTTAAGACAAGAAATTATTTTTCAATATGCAAATATACTAAATGATTGGGCATTGTTAGTGATAGTTCATACATGGTTTTTTCATTTGTGATATTTATGAGACCTACATTGAAATGTTTAAGCTGGGTGTTTTGTGATGCTTTGATGTTGATTTCAAATGAATTGCTGCCATAACTCATGCATTTTGGGAAACTGATAGATGGACAATCTGTAGAAGACACTTTCTTGAAGAGAATAGCCTATAGGATTGTGTATGGAATAATGTTCAGAATTTAGGTAACCCAAATTTTGCACCACACAAGAAGTATAAGAATGATCTGAAGTATTCGCCTATTTTGGGCATCTGACAAAGATATAAATGTGATTCTTTTGATAATCCATCTTCACAAATTAAAAATTTCCTTGCTTTTTCCTAAACATTATTATCTGAAATGTTTTCTGTCCACTATGTTGAAATTCAACTAACCTCAAAAAATTTGCTGCCAAACCGCATTCAGTGAAAAGAAATATTAGTTTGAAGTGATTTAAGTGACTTAGAGTGAATGGATCAAAGGGTTCAATTTTCTTTTACATGTGTCATGAAAATTTTAATATGCTCAACACTTTAGCCGGTTCTAAATTAATCAGTGAGAGTTTATTAATAGCGAAAATTTCAATATGCTTTTGAAAGAGTAAAAATACCAATGCCAAAGACATTGGAAATGTTTTTCCTTTCAAGACATCAATGAAGAAGAAATGGTGAGAAAGATTGCAAGAATCAATTTGATAATGTGTGCAAATAAAGGTGGTTCTTAAATTGTAGGAGAAACATTTAACTAACTGTTTACAGAGAGCTTGTGAAGGAATATCTGAACTGATTAACTTCTTGATAATTGTGAGTCTGTAAATCTACTCCATGTCTAAAATATATAGTTTTTGCCATTTGCTCACAGCTTTTTATTCTCCTAAAACTACTGATGGATTATGTCTTGTTTCAACTGCTTGTAATTCATTACTTTAAGAGCTAGAGAGTTTTTAATTATGCATTCCATAAAATTTAATTCATGCTAGTCTAAACTACAATAACTCCTTACTGAATGAAAATTCATGCAACAAAGATTTTCATGCCATGAGCAGTCTATCAAATTAAAAGATAGAGAATGTGTTAATGATAGATTTGAAGAAATGTAGCATTATAAGTATGTTAAGCTTAAGAAAATATTCTCCTATCTATATCTTTCTTTTTATTCACATGCTGTTTCTTCCTTTAGTAATTTCTTAATTGCTTTTTAGATATTATAATTTATTTACTGTATTGTTTATCTTTCATCATACTACATGATATTGTATTTTGTAAAGATATGTTTATTTTTGTGTAAAATGTTGCATCTTTCATTTAATTTTAATTTTTTTATTCAGTCATTGTTTTTGCTTTCATGTTGATTGGTGTCTTGTCTTAGTTGCATTTCATCATTAAAAACCATGATTGTGGCACTAACATGATGGAATAAATTTATGCATGAAGCATGGATATATGAGACCAATCATTTTACAGTGTCAACCATTTGGCACAGGAAGAACAATATAGGGTAAATGAGGTGTCTAATGGGAACTTAAAGGTTTAATCTTAAATAGCTTCTTCTTGAAGTAATAGAAGAACTATTACTATTTCTGGTTAAAGAAACAGAAATAGCTGGTAAAATTGCATTCTTTCAAAATGCTGGCAGAAACCTAGGAAAATTTATCAAGATTTGGAAGTGTAGAGTCAAGTTTTAAGATATACTATGGTGGTTTTAATTGTAGCAGAGATTTTTTTGACAATTAAAAGAACTGGAATTCATTGTGTGGTTAGACAAAAAGAGGCAGATTTTCTGTTGATTAAGCTATGGCAGATAGATTTTTCAGTGAATTGATGAAAAAATATAGGAGGGGAACACATACCTCAAAAAGTTTTGAATTGCAGCAAGATGAAGTTATTTTGGAATAAAATGCCCAATTAAATGTTTGTCACAAAGAAGAAAAAATATTTAGCATGGACCAATGAGCAATAGTTAAACATTGCTATAAGTAGGAAATGCTACTGGATATTGCAAGTTAAAACCTTGGATAATCTCATATTTAGAAAACCTCCAAGTATTCAATAAGTTGTTAAGTTTATATTTCAATTTTATGTTTTGTGAAAGTTGAACAGCAAAGCCTGTGTCAGAAGAATTGAATTTAGAAGTTGGATTTGCCAAGTTTTGAGAACAACTATCAAAGCATATCTTGAGTGAGTTGATTTGTCTCTAAAGCTCTTTTAGACTTAAATAACACACTTAGACATCCCAGGGAATGCTAGAGGAACTACCTGAGCTATTTATTTTATAAAGACAATTTGTTTCCCATCAAAACACCTGAGATCCAGAAAATGGATCTGCTAATAGTTTAACTATTTAAAGAAATACAATTGGAAACTTTATAGCGGGAATTTTGAGTTCACCTTCTCATTGAAGGAAGAGTTTATAATCTTTCTTTGACAATGAAGAAACATAATTTAAAAACCCAATTCACCTAATACTGTAAAAGAAAGAATCGTAAGAGAAAAAGGCTGACTTAGCCAGGACCGAAATTTAGATCCCCCTCTTGCCTAGCAGTCAGTCATTAGCATCATTTTCACTACCACTTCTCAAAGAGTATCTTTCCTCACAGCTTGATTCACAGCTGTATCCATTTACCTATAGTTTAGTGACAGCAACGTATATTGCTTACATGAAATGCAATTCTTAAAAATTCTCAGTGTTCTTGTATGGCTGTGAAGCATGGACTGTGACAGCAGCTCAAAACAGAAAATTGAAAGCAGAGCCGATCGGGTGCTACTCTTATGGATTGTATCTTTGAAAAATGATGCAATCTGCACAGACAAATTGACTAATGCAGAGGTACTTCAAAGATAAAATGAAGAGAGAAATCAATGGAAAACATTGATTAAGATTGGAGCAGTATCAATCGCACTGAGGCAAGATAGTTATCTAAAGATAGCATAGGAAGGAACGGCTGTAAGGAGGAATTAAAAAATCTAGATGAATTACGAGAGGATGGAAATCTTGGAATTAAGAGGGATTGAGGAAACTGAATTGGATGCCTTGAAGAAAACCAACCCTCGGTTTTATAACCCCAAAGATGAACTGTCAATATCGCTAAAATACGAGGTAAACTGCTTTTACCGAAGCTATATGTATTTGAATGAATACATTAACAACACATATTACACTACAAGTGACTTATGGGCCGATCACGTACAGGGCATGCTCTTGGCGATTAGTAAAAGGATCGAGGCGCCCTGAGTACGATTTCCATTACTATTTGTGCAGAAAGGTAGACAAGGAAGCACCTTCGAAAGACTGAATCGGGGCGTATGAGTACTTAGACCGGCCCTTGCCACGAATATATATGAGGAGTCCCGGATACTCCTACAAAAGGCCTGTTGTCTCCATCGACAAGGCGCTCTGGCCCTCCTCGAAAAGTCGCACAATGAGTTAGCATTCTATGAAGGATACAGAGAAGAGACTTAGAATCCAACATGGATGGTAAGTCACCAAGGCCCCCCATCAAAGAAGCCAACCAGGAAAAGAGAGAGAGGCAACCGTACAATTAGTGAACACAATCTTGCTCATTTTGTTCCCTCTCAGCTAAGCAATTCTGCAAAAAGTACCTAATCGATTTTTAAAGTTTTTTTTACGATTAAACCTACATTTAGCATCATAAATTACATCATTATACCCAAACTTAGCATTGTAACGAAATAAAAGCAAGAAATATTTTTCTAGAAACTCACTCTGAGCTTTGTTTTCTAATAGAATCTGTAGCTAATTGGATTGTCCTTAATAGCTGTTCCCATCCATCCTTCTTCGACATTCGCGCTTCTACAATATCGCGCATCCCTTCCCCAAACTTTCTTCTTTTGGTGAAAAACATTTTATTGTTCAGTTTCTGTTATTCAGAACTCGATAAGAGATAACAAATAAACAGTAAGAGCGTAATGTTGCCAAACTGACACGAACGCAAGAAATTTTATGGTTGATTGAATAGTAATGGCAACAATGCTGGATGCCAGTGACATGAGTCACAAAACCACAATGGTTCGGAAGCTCATTAAGGATTGCCGTACAACACTATTCTAAGTCAGAATGGATGCATGACATTCAATCAAAACAGCTCTGTAGTGAAGTGATGCACAGCGAATCCTGTGACAGATCTGCTGTATACTTGTGGGAGGCATTGGAATATCCGCCGTGTTCACCCGATATTAATCCTGGAAGTATAAGAGAAATACCTGTAAGTATTCAACGTTACTCTCCTATTATAACTCCCCATGGTCCGTTAAAATCATTTGCATTTGGTGATTGGATGGAGCTGGCTGGGTTAGGTGGTTTCCAATTTCGTTCTAGTGGTTATGGTTTAGATTTAGATTTGTATCCCACGAGCCACCAGTGGCGTATGGCAATGGGTGTATTAACTCTTTACCTAATATACCCTATTAGCATCTCCGATGTTATGTGGAGAGAACGACCAGAGGTAAGTATCTGTTTTAATGAGTACTTCCTTGTCAAGCTTCGTCGATGCCTCTCGAAGATCGCGCTCGTTTTTTACCGGAATTACAGTGTGTTTTACTTCGCCTAAAAATTCTGGACCGATGAATTTTTCAGAAAGCTTTCGTCGGTAATCAGATCTCTCCTGCAGTGAGATCCTCCCTAATGATTTTATCATGGCCGTAACGCTGTCGAACCTGAAATCTCCGCTGACGAAACAGGCTGCTCTACGTTGAACCATCTCCAAATCTAAGACTAATCCTACTTCATGTGGATCCCAGATCGTGCAGCAGCATTCGAGACTTGGTCGAATGAGGGAAAAGTACACATTTTCTTGACTGCAGGTGGGCATCCTCTCAAGGTTCTTCTTGATAATCTTTGCATTCTATTCGCTTTTCCTATAGCATCTCGAATATATTCCATGAACGATAAACTACTGCCGAGGCGTGTGTGTTTACGTATTTGAAATAAGAAAACCATACCTACTATCACCATTATTTCCTCCTAACAGGTTATAGCCATTAAGGATTCGATGACCATCCAGATTAGTCTGATTGAACCTTTCTAAAAACATGGAAAGTTTCCCTTTAAATCACCTCATTGAAGACTCCATGCCCATTTCGAGTCAGCCATACATTCCTTTCGTCATGGCCGGTTTAGATACTTAGGCGTCACGATGCAAAATCGCACGAAGGCGCCCCATTCCCATCTTTTCGAGCAAATAGTAAAGAAAGAATGCTCAAAGACCCCTTGACTCAACAACTCCGCCATTCTTTGCATGGCACCTATACCGGCCCTGCCTTTCGTAGTCTTTATGTGGTTCTTTATCATCTTTTCCTCCCTGAAGTATTCGTGTATTCGAAAAGTAAGAATTTCGATATATAGAAAACCAAAATGAGCATGATTCGATTGTTCGGACTGGTTCACAACGAGAAAATAGATTGGGTGGTATAATAGTATCAATTCTATGAAATATTTTACAACAATACTAGCGGTTTTAACTACTTATAGTTTTCATTAATGTAAAATTAGGAAAAAATGTTGGAAATTAGAAATTTCAAACATTTTCCTCACCTAACCCGGTGTAAGATGAGGACAATTTTTTCCTCTTTTCAAACATTTTCCTCTACTAATCTGGTGTAAAAGAGGAAAATGTTAGAAAAATAATCGAAATCGGAAGTGTTGAATTTGTTGAATTTTTACTAAGAGCTGTTTCTTTGATTTCTATCATAGGTTTCTACATAATAATAGGTTCGTTGTAGCGCCAGAGTGGGACCCTATGCATGCACAAGGGACGAATTAAAAATTAGCGAATTCGGGTGGCCATTTTTAGATAGTCAAGTGGGTAATGCGTTCGACTCCGGTGAAAGCGATCCCAGGTTCGATTCCCGTGGGGGGTTCACGTGCGAAACGACCTTAGCAGTCGAAGCACTTTTAAAATTACTACTACTACAATTAGCAAATTCAGACTAAGGATTGATTTATTTATCACATATTCAACCTGTAATATTGAATTTAGTTCAATAAATTACTGCTCTGCTTTAATCGCAAAATTTTCATTAGTTGCACTGCACCAACAGAAACTTGTGAATCTTTATGCTGATTAAAATCAATGGCAACAATGGATTCCTTTCACATTCCTTATTATTATATTATTAATTTGAAAAAAGGGATGTGACTAAATTTTTGTTTGGGGTGGGCAAAAAGGTAAATTCTTAGATTAAAAAATGTAAGAATGGGTTGGCATTACACTCATAGGCCTAAATCAAACGCTTCCCTAAAAGTATAAGGGAATGCGGGCAATTTAGGAAGGAAAGATAGAGTAATTTAATGCAAGTAAAAGACAAAATTAAATGTCTTCTAATATGAAGATTCAGACGTTTAATGTGTGCAATTCAATACTTCACTTTTTGTTACATTTTTGTTATTTCCAAGAATTTTCTCGTTTAATAATCGTTCGTAATACTGATGTTGAGGTCATTTATGATCCTACACTTAAACCCGGTATTTTAATGTATACTTAAAATGGACTATAATTACTCTTCATTTTAGGGCTAGGTATTATGATGAGTTCAAAGAGTTAAACTGGAGATTATAATTAATCTCCCATACATTTGATGGATTAGCACGAATAGAAATATAATTTTCACCTTAAATTCACTTCATCATAATATCAGTCCTTAAAGTCAAAATTAGCTAATGTCCATTTTGAGTAAACATTACAATACCCGGCCTTAGTATTGCATTCTTCTTTCTATTTGACTGTAGTATTTGACTAGCATACGTAATACATAGGATGACGTATGGTTTTAGTTACTCCGCAAGTGTGCTGCGGGAGCTCTGCTGCAGAGGCGCCGATGGCAGATCCCCTTTAGGACGAGGAGCGGCAGTTGTGACGTCATTGGGTGCAGAGACGCCTTTTCCACCGCCATTATGCCTCAATTCAACATTTTATACCAAAACTCTTGAATATCTTATTTAATTTTGAAGCAGAGGTCGAATAAACTGTTGTCTCAAAAATATTTTAGCTCGATACCCATTGAGAACGAATGAAATCATCGATAAATCAATAAAATACCATCGGAAATCATGAGGGCTCCTCAAATTGGAATATGGAAATTTCGAATATTTTTCTCTCAAATACAGTCATAAATACGTTTATAAAAAACACGGTGTTTCTTTCCGTGGTAAGTTACAATCTGATTGGCCTCCACATATTCCTGTCCCGGAATACTTCTTTTAGAATATTGCAAATATCCACTTTTATCCATATACTCTTTTCCATTCCTCACATCTCATAATCCCCAATCTCTCCTTCAACCACTTAATCCTCAATCCTCAAAATCCTCTTCCAATACTAGTAACAACTGCATTTTTCGGCTCAAGTAATTAATGTAATGATTATTGGATATTTTTTTTTGGGGTTCGCAAGGTATTTTCATCATAAAGCTATAAATGCTTACCAATTACTCATTTTTAATCGATTACTATTTAATTTGATATATTCCATTCCCTCTGCTATTCGTCTCTTTAGCTACTGTTCCATTCTTTGAAATAATTCATCTGAAGTATCATATACACTATTTTTGCTTGAGTTAAATTCATTCGACCCATTCATTTTATTGAGTGGTCCAAAGATTGATAAGGACGCCTCCGACTTGGTGACGAATTTTGGAGTATTTGTACTCGTATGGAGAACAATTATTCATTTTGGTATTTTACGTTATTTGGAACGTTTTCTATGCGGTTAAATTCAGTGCTACGATGCTAATATGCATAAATCCCTCGGCTGGAACTCTCTTGACGATAGAAGACTCGAGTTTAGGCACAGATTGTTCGAGAAATTCCTGAGTAGTGACTTACATGACGAAATACGCGACATAGTGATTCCTGCGCTTAGTGAACGCAATTTTCGAGACCAGACGTCGAAAAAATTTCGTGAGATTATTGCACGAACGGATAGTATATATACATACAATATATAGTATATATACAGATAGTACATATACATACAATACATGAAACAAGTACATGAGGACCTCGTCGCGATAATTAAAATACATTAATTTTTCTCTATATAAATGTATTGTTTAAAGTGCAAGAAGCCAACCGAATCTGAGGATGTTAGATATGAGGTAACTAAAAATGGCAGAAATATAATGAAGGCTATATGTACAGAATGTGGATCTAAAAAAACATCATTTAAAAAAAGTTTTCAGTATCAGATGAACGACTTCAAATAATTGGTCTCTCTTTCCAGATAGTATTAGACGCGTAAATAGGATGAATAATTAGGGACTTTGGTGTATTGACACCCCCTGCCATACGCCATACGGCGGTTTGCGGGGTATTTATGTAAATGTAAATGTTAAAGTGAAAACACCCCCGCCCGACTAAGAAACTCTCATGCTCTCAAATTTAGAACTAAGACTAAGAAATGCCTCAGCCTAGATTAAGAACATAATATACTCAGTGAGGATGAATGAAACAATAATGATACTAATGATAGCATAATACTTCAGTATTTAAGACGATAGGAAGATAACTAACCAACCAACAAATACGTTAATGGTAGATTGTGTTTCCCTGTAATTCCTAACTTTTGTTATTTAATTATTGTGTCTAACTGCAGTTAGGCTCTGTTTCTGATGGCATGCGTTTACATATACGTACATACATACAAAATTGTAACTTAATTACCTTGGTTGTTATATTTTAGAGAACCGAAGAGGATAGCGCGTTTGCTTTTGATGAAAGTGATCCCGGATTCGATTCCCGGCTGAGGTATATATGTGCGGGATGATACCAACTGTCGAAGCACTTTTTCACTATACTTCTGCTATTCTTTCTGGGTTCATGATAAGCCTTCGCTGTTACCAGGTAGGATGATCTCCTCCGGCCTTCACGCTGTTAACCGACCCCTTTCTTTCCGCCTTTAAAGTCAAAATCCCCAGTACTCATCTTCATACTACGATAATTTTAAATATCATACACTTCTTTCCACTCCTTGCCTGACTCTTTTTCTTCAGACATATGCAAGCATCTCTACTTATATTTTCTTTTATTACACTGAGAGCGGACACGGAGTGACAGAATCTCATCCAACTTTTTCCCCGGTCTTCCTCTTCCTTAAAAACCATTCAGATTTTCCCATTACGCCATTTTGACAGTTCCGCTTCTCTCACTGTTTCCAAACCAATGCAAAGCACCCTGTTTATACCTTCCTCTCCATTTCGATCCACTCACACGCTTAAGTTGTGCTTCTTCTGTCGTTTCTCTTTAATCCTTACTCTTCATAGGTACACAACCCGCCTCACACTAGCGATTCGTTCCTTGTTTTTTTTTTATTTCCCACTAATCGCTAACACTACCCCTCCCAATTTAAGATTTAACTTACGTGAGTGCCAATTACGATAAAAACAGAGCAACGAATCGTAATATTCTTCACTCCGGCTTTCGCTCCGGATCAACGCTCGGGTTCTGTTTTCAATCCGGCATAATAACTTCTTTCTCCGGTTTTGGTTCAACAACGACAGGTTAAAAGTGCTTCGACAGCTTAGGTCATTTCGCACGTAGGCCCCCACCGGGAATCGAACCCGGGACCGCTTTCACCTAAGTCGAACGCGTTACCCACTTGGCTATCCGGGAGCCCGTTTTGGTTCGATGCCTTGATCAAAAATAAAGAATAAAAAGAAGTGGAATTCCACTAAGCCCCGAATTCCGGAGCTAATCGTACTGGCGATTGTTTTCTTTATAACGCTTTTTTGTTTTCACTCGGAGCTCGAGAACGTTGAAGTAACAAAATCTACTATTTCGTCTGCGAGATCTGTAGAGATACATTTTTCGAATAATTTCCGTTTGTATTCAAGTCTTCAATTTTTAAGTGAGTCCCTCCTGAAGGGTTCCATCATGGCCGAAACACTGCTGTCGAATCTGAATTTTAAACGAACTTATCTTCTCTACGTCGAAGGCTGTTAGGACTCTCTACCCCTCCACAAATTGCTACAAAACAGGATAGACAAGGTGATGAATGAGAAGGGTTTCACTTGCTTTCCTCACGGGCAAGTGGGCCAGTATACGGTCTGTGAAAAAGTCTGACATCTGTTGTTAATTAATCTAGACTGCGGAGTATTAATTCTCTCGTTTAATCAAAATTCATTTTCGCGTAAAATGGATTAATTTTCTTTTCCCGATTATATTGATTCCTCCAGCGATATAGCGAAAGGCGTAACTCAAGTTACACATTTCAAAAGCCACTTTTAAACTGTTGATTACTCGTCTGCAGAAAGAGAATCGGAAAATGTTACACGATGAAAATACCTTTATAATTTCTTTTAAAAATACATTTTTTTTTGTTGAGGAAATGCATCCAAAAAAACTTTGTTTACATAGATAGGAAATATAGGATGAGGAATCTGTGAAACCTGCAATCGGCGGTTCAAATAAAAAAGGGGAAGGGAATAGATTTGGTCCGTTTTTATGTAAAACATTTTTATTCTTCCACGATTTCGAGTTTTTCATTGTAATCCAGCCTCCAGTACATATTGGAAGTAAATTTCGCAATTCATTGAGATTTTGCAATCTTTTTCTAGTTTAATTTTCGAGTTTTCCATCGTTGCCTTCGATTGAGCTTCTGCAAACCAAACTTTAATTTGGATGGGAGAACAACTCTATTCATTCCTCATTTTCTCGATGAAATTGTTATAGCAAATTAAGTATTTAACTATTTTCATTTAGTAGGCCTAAAGTTTGGGGATAGTATTTTATTATTTTGTTATTTTATCTTGTAATTAAAACACGAAAAACCAGAAAATATAGCAACGCGTTAGACATGCAATAGTATTTTCACTTTTTCGATCTATTAAATCCTAAATTAGACAATAAAAATTGTTTTTCTACATTCTACCTTTTCTTTTCGTCATTCTAAATTGTTTCCTATTTCCTTGGATATTCTTAGCTTAATTTTAAGAATAATCTGTGATAGTATTTAACCAATTACTGTACCGTCAACGGCATGAAAAGAATGAATTATTAGCGTAGTAAAATAGCAACAAATGAAACTGTGTATTTCTTAACAATCCTCACATGTACATGTACAAATAGAATCTGCTACGAATGTCTTTTAGACAGGTTGGAGATAATAGCAAAAGTAGTCACATCTGTGTACGAATGAGCAATTATTTACAGCACTATCTTACAGCAATATATGCAAAGGTACTACAAAATTATTGAAATATTTTTGTATTAATATTTATATTATGCATTTATCAGCCGTATAAATTAAATATGCTCGTAAGATATTTGTTTTCTAAGATCTCTTTTACGGAAATAGTTAATTTAATAACAATTTTCCAAAATGTAATTAGATCACATCTCTACTTATGGACAGAGCCTATGTACAACATGTCACTTGACTGTTCAATACCGGTAGAAGCATCTCAGAGGACCTCGACAGCTTCATCAAATTCCACTGTGCGTTCATTTGTCCTGGTTTTAAAGTGAAGCGCCTTAAACGATCCCGCTGGTACAGGGGCGACCCTGGCCAAGGGTTTTCACGGCCGTGCGTGTGTCCTTGTGTCGCTCCGGTTTGAACCTGAAACAGGCCTCCGCTGACGAGGACCCCATGCGGCGGCAGGAGGTATACACGCAGTGCGCCCAAATGGCCCCCTCCCCCACTCACGCATCCGCCATTTTGGGTCTGCCGAAAAAAAAGGGAAATCCAGTTCGCTTTCTATAGAGGCTTTCAAAGGCGAACTCACTTTCGATTTCGAGAGGCGGGCATGCGCAGTGGAGAACCCAAACGAAAGCGAAACGGCGAATATCAGCCCCTTCTGACACGACCGCCACGTTTCAGAAATGTATGGCTGCGTGGAGGAAAACAGCTGTGATAATAGCGTTAATGGCTATTTACTTCGACTAAATCCTGCGTTCTTCAAAGGTTTGACCTTGAATTGCTTTGTCCTTACTTTTAAGGCGTCCAGAAGTTATTAGAAGACACTTATTGTCGCTTGCAATGTATTGTTACGTTCGAGGTGCGCCTGAATTTGTCGAGAATTTTCGATATTTGATACTTGCAAGAATGTAGCTCGGTTTATTCTAAGTTAAGCTATCATAACGCGGTAAAGTGTAATTCCAGGAATATTTTAAATGCCTCTCGTATCGCCTGCCTCTACCTGTAAACGCTGCATCATGTAATTTCTCATGCGTCATAAAAGGATTGATATAAATCTCGTTTTCGGTCGATTTATTTTATTTTATCTTTGCTTTGATCTTAATGTAGGATTATAATGAGTAAAAACCACTTCGCGATAAAGAAAAAGTGAAATGAGTGATAAAAATCCTGAGAAACTTTCAAACTCAAAAGTTAAAGACAACTCAAAGTCGCAAAAAGTAAAGTTGCAAACTCACTCAAAGTATCTGAACTACGCAACTGAATCGTATGCTCAACTTCGTCAACCATCTTTATAAGCGAAATATATGTCTATGTCTATGTTTGTACCCTGCAAGCCGCCTTTCGGCGTGTGGCAGGGGGTGCATGCACCATGACTCTATTTCCTTAATCGATTATTTTCGCGTATCGTTCGCGGAAAAAATGAGTTCTTCAATCTATTTGTTCTGGCATCTATTTCTCTGATCTTTCTCGCATTATCGGAACGGTCTATGTAGCATGGTGAACGCATTATAGGAAGTAACTGTAGTCCAAAATTGCCTAAGAGAAAGCAAAAAGATACGCGCAGTAGTAAAAGTACGCGAAAAGTAGGATTCTTAAAAGCTAAAATATGAAGATACATTATATCATTTTTTACCTGCGCCACCTGGCCACTACTTGCTCAGCAGCCTCAGCGATCCAAGACGAAAAATTGTCTGTTCTACAGGAAAATCAAAAGTTGTCTAATACTTTAAGTGAACTCCTGAAAAGGATGGAACTTTTCGATTCTCGTTTAGAAGAGGCCAAATCTCTCGATAGCCGCCCTCGCCAAGTGGATCTGGAATTACTGAGCGTGGACTACTCCAAATTTAAAACCGATCTTCATGAACAACTTAACTACACAATGTCCAGGATCAGCATACTGGAGAATGCATCCACCAGATTCGACGAGAAACTGGATGATCTTGAACAATACAGTCGACGTAATTGCCTTTTGATCCATGGTCTCCAAGAGTCTGCGAAGGAAGATTGCCTGGCTGTAACCAAGGAATTCCTGACATCTAACCTCGGTATCCAGGTAAATCCATGTATGCTTGATAGAGCTCATCGCATTGGTAAACGGCGTGAATCTAAAAGTCGACCGATGATAGTTAAATTCATTAATTATCTAGATCGCGCTAGGGTGTGGCAAGCCAAAAAATCCCTGAAAAGCTCTGGCTTTGTCATAACGGAGTCTCTAACGAGCTATAGAATGAAATTATTGAATGAAACAAGATAACTGTTGGACAAATCCAAAAGTGTGGACCTTCGATGGCAAGATCGTTGCGCTACTCGATAACGGCCATCGCTCCTTTATCACGAGATTTTCCGACCTTCAGCGCCTAAGACGATCATAATTTCATCTCTGTTATTCGGGAGGATAATCTTCCCAAACCCGGTTCCTCTACTAAGAACTTATTTTTGTCGCTAATTCTCATTGCAGAATCTCACAATAGTGTTATTACAACTCCTTTCGTTCATATCTGTCTGCCCCGTTCGCGTTCATCTTTAAACTCTTCAGTACTTTTTCTCTTCCTATACTCAAGCGTCCGTGCTTCCTGCTCCTCATAGTAAATTACAGCTGCTCCATTGTGTGCTTATTATCATAGTTAATTACAAGTGCTCATAGTTAATTACAATTGCTCCATTGTACTTCATAGTTAATTACAATTGCTCCATTGTACTTCATAGTTAATTACAAGTGCTCCACTGTGTGGTTATTCTCTCCGTTCCGCATATTTTTATATAAGTGTAAAGTGGTTTGCTGCGTTTGAGTGTTCTATTTAAATTTGTGAGAATCGAGTAAGAAGTGAAGTGATTTTTGGTATCGTTCCAACTCATCCCTGCTGTTTTTATTTTTACTTTCTCTTGTATATATTGTTCCAATAACTAGTGTTTTCTGCCAACCATAATATTTGTTTATAGTGGTTTTAGCGCCTTTTTAGGTTTCTAAATAATTCTCTTAAGCTTTCTTTAGGTTAAAGCTTATTTAGGTTTTTAAATAATTCTCTTAAGCTTTTTCCCTCTTACCCTCCAAGTAAATGTTTTCTATTTCCTCACATAACTCTCGTCCTCCCCAAACTCACACCCATTCTCCCAACTTCTTAGAAATCGCATCCACCGCCTCGCAGTATGGTATCTCTCCGTTTTCCTCAAATCTAAACAGTTGTCCTTAGAATAATGCTAACCATCGAATTCCTTCCCAAAATTAGCACCATCAGCAACCTTAGTCCACTTGCACCTATTTTCATCCCTGCCTCGGCCCCTGCTGTGTCTACTCTCAACCCCTATGCTAACGAGTTCTTTCCTAATGTTCACTGGTCCTCCCCCGCTGCTTCTTCTCTCGATCCACACGCCCTTGAGTTTCTCCCTTGCCCCATGAGGTCGCCTTTACTTTCACCAACTGCCCCTCAATGCTTGGGCGATAACGAAACAAACACAAATGATATCCTTCTTAAAACATTTTCTCCTTTCTCTCGGTCTTTCCAGATGATATACCTAAATGCACAAAGTATTTATGTTACTTGCAGTGTTGTCCGTTTACTGTCTACTGTCAGTTATATTCAATAAGTAACGCAAACGGATGAAAGGTACGACGATTCATATTAAACTATGTTTTACTGTTTATATCTCTGTGCTATTGCTATTACACATTCGTTCAATACTTGGCTCCCGGATAGCCAAGTGGGCACCGCGTTCGACTTCGGTGAAAGCGGTCCCGGTTTCGATTCCCGGTTGGAACCTACTTGCGAAATGACCTAAGCTGTCGAAGCACTTTTAACAATACTACCACTACTACTCGTTCAATATTGCCAAATTAATATACATGTAATACCAATAAACTTGAGAAAATTACAATACCTCAATGTAATCTTATGGTAAATGGTTTGGGTTAACATCGACAGTTTACAATGTATGGTTTATTGTGAAAATAATCCATGAATTCGAGGAACGACATTATAACAAAGTGAGGAATAACTTTGTAATTGATCTTGTATTTCACAATATTTTTTCAATAATGATAGTAATTGATATTCCTATCGGTACACTGAGATATCCTTAAGATGGGGTTTCCCAAAATTTTCGGGGATTAAATATTGTAATTAGGCATTGGAAGTTTGGGAAGAAATAGACAAGGGAGTGAAAGCTGGCGGGAAATGGAGAAGTCAGTAAAATATGCAGACGAAAAAGCTATTGTGTGCGATTCCGAAAGGTGGTTTACTAGTACTAGTAAATGCACTAAACGATAAAGCAATGGAATTTTGAATGAAAAAACGTAAAAAAAACAATAGTAATGAGATTTACCAAAGGAAATAAAGCTAAGTCAACGGTCTGGCTGGATAAAGAAAGAATAGAATTGGTAGAAAAAATTCTCTTACTTGGGAAATGTTCTCTTGGGATGGGAGGTGTACAGATGAAGTTAGATAAAGATTAGCATTAGCCAAGGAAGCTTTAGTGAGTCGAAGGGACTGATGACTAGAGGTCTAGGTTAAGTATTGGTAAAATGCTTATTGTGGAGTATTTTGCTGTATGGGTGGGAAACACGAACCTTAAGAAAGGAGGACATCGAAAGATGTGGGTATGGCGGATAATGGAAAAATTGAGTTGGGTCGAAAGGAAAACAAATACGGAGGTACTAGAGATAGTCGGGGAGGCTTTCATAGAGGTAATTAAATGTAGACAGAGGAAATGGGTGGTCCATATATTGAGAGAGGAGAGATTGCTAAAGAATGTAATTAAGGGTAGAATGCAAGGGGAAAGACAGAAAATCTATAAAAGTATAATTGCGGACGATCCAAAATGATGACGAATGGTCAAAAAATGGTTTTCGCTAACGATTCAATAGAAACAATTCAATAATTATCGTGTCGCTTTAGCGTGTCATTTTTAAGTGCAATTATTTCTCGGAATAACATCTTTAAATCCCGCTCATATTAATATCTGAAGCAACGAAGACGAAAAAAGGAAGATAAGTAATTGCTTATAAGTTTCTGCTATAATTTCTGGATGGGTGAAATATTTTTCATTCGTATTCCCTTTACACTAAATAGGAAAATGCATCTTTCATTTATTTGAATCTCAGCCTTATTTATGGTTGTGGTGAAATTAAATATAAGTGATGCTGAGGGGCGTCCTTCATCTTGCTCACTCCTTATCGAATGTTATGGAAAGAGTAAGTCATAGAGCCATTCTGCTGCACTTGTATTTACTGCGTGGATTCGTTCCACTTATACCATTTTGGGTGAGGAAACCAACGGCAAGCTAACTCACTCCGAAACCTGCCTATTAAGCAGCATTTCCTGAGTCAAGGGACTCATTGTTTTGCATTAACACGGAAATATTTGGAAAATATTTTCAATTGTATATATTATTTTATCGCTCTCACTGCTCCTGACGAATTCTGAAATTCTACCCCGAAACTGAAACACTCAACTTGCGGAGACAAAGGAGTAAATATGACATTTTTTGGTCTTAAAAGTTCGTAGTGAAACAAAATCTGGGTCGCAGATTGTCACAGTAAGTTAAATTTTACCAAGGTTACACCTTCCTCTAAGTCCTCTGTTCGTGCCTTATTTAAACTGCATTCTCATTTTACTAGCACGCTGTACTTTAAATGAATACCCGTTCATATTCATCCACGGCATGGAATTAAAACGGTGTAAATAGGAAAATTATGTACTTCCGTTTATTTCCCGCTCTTTTGCGTAGTCTCAGTTTAGTGAACGTGCTTCCTGTGTGTGTGTCGGACAACATCTGTGTTTTCCCGCCAATATCGTTTGAAACCATAATTATACATTTCAAGCAACTTTAAATTCGCTGCGAAATCGCACAGAATTTTAATGTTAACGATATATTACAAATGCTTCCTATATTTTAGCTCATGTGTCTCGTTGCTCATGTCTTTTTATAAGATGGTATTAGCACGTGTGATTTGGCGCCAATTTTTCATGCCCATACGTTTCTCAGCAGTGCTTTTATTTATTTTCGATATTTCTTCTCATTGTTATTGTATTTGTTGAGATCTAGCATGGTTAGATAATTTTCACTGATTCCTTTCTCAACTATTTTTTCACAGCCCCTTTGTTCGACTCTTATGCATGGAAGGTTTTCATCAGAAGAATTGCGACATTGGCAGAGGATCTTCTCCGGCTGCTAGAATTGCGACGAGGGCGAATTCCCTTGCTGAAGGAAACATCGACCCTCGAATTTTTGGCTATAATTCGACCGGAGGATATCAGCGGTGGACTTCTGCGGTGCTTGAGAGAGCCTTGCCGAGGACGACCCAAAGAGGACCTTCGTTGCTCGTGGTAACCGTGAAAGATGCAAAATAAGGAAGTGATACTTCAGTGTAGTAAGTGTTGTGAGAAAATGAAAGTGAATGTGTGAGTATGAAAGCAGTGAAATTAAATGATTGAAGTAGTCGGTGCTATGTGTTGTGTGTTTGGATGGCAGTGAAGGAATCAAGATATATGAAGACAACTCAGCATGAATTACCTCTTTCAAGGTAAATCAACATTACTTCTTCATATTCTCTGGTGATGGACATTATAGGTCTTAGTTAGAAGCAGCACTAGTTACTCAGGCGCTCCTATGCAAAGTTAAACGATGGCACCCCAATCCCTTTAGGTATGTACTAATAATAAGAGATAACATACTTAGGGAACCACAAGCTCACGAGCGCTTCTGCGGTTTGCTTACCACCTGGAGCCAGGGACAGAGCCATAAATTTGCTAAGGGGGAATGAGATATTCCTTCCTCATGCTGCATTTGTATGTACAGCGAAACAACGCATTAAAAGTGAACAGAGTGAGGATGTTCACCAGTTGAACATTTTAGGCAGTGCTTTTAGCAAAAAATTATATTCAATTTCTATATTTCGACCGGATTTCTATACCTATAAAGAAGCACATTCTATGTTAGTTATTTTTTTTAAGCTCCTCGTCCTACCCTAGGCAAATTGCTTGCTCTACAAAGTCACCCAGAGGGGCGATCTCCTCCTTCCCCCGAATCCACTAATACATTGAGCCGGCCTCTTTCTTAATGCGCCGCGCAATTTGTGGGAGTGGCATGTTTCCAGCTTTGCATTACATATCCTCCGTATGGTGCCGTATATTTTTAGGGTGATCGTTATGATGGTATGAAAGGGTTTACTCTGCAGGCAGTGCTCTCTTCTTTTTAAAATTTAATTTACTCTGGAAAAACAAACTCTTAGTTTAGTTTGCACAAAATTGGAGTTGACATATTGGTTTGGAAGCATTGCTGTAGAGTAGGGTTGAGATACTCACATGATCATGTAAATCACGGTAATTTCAACGCTTTTGATCTGGGAAGTTTTGAACGAGCCGTTACATTTATTTCATTTGTATAAGGTATGGATAGCTAGCATATAATGATCTCAGAACTAACGACTGGAATAATAAATGTATTCATCGCATAATTAAAATTGTAATCCACTAAGGGAAAGGCGATTCACCATCGTACATTCTTTTGATGTATTTTATTATCCCTAAAGTACCTTCCGATCGTTTCAGTTCTTTACTCATTCAAGAATACTAGTGAAGGTTAGCCGTTAGCGGTTAATGGTAAGCGAATATGTTATACGAAAATTTTATGTTAAAAATTTTCATTGTTGAAGTATCAATGAATCAGTGTCATCAATAACTCCTCATAAATCTTATATTTATGTACCAAAAATTATCACATTTTTAATCCTTCGATATTTAACCATTCGATAGACTTCTATAATTTTATAAGTTGTAAATTGCAAATTCTGTCCTGTATTCAGTCATTAATAAAACGTGATGAACCAATGAAGTCAGAAGATAATATGAAAATGTCCGCAACTTACCAGAACCATGAAAATTCTGTTGCATTAGGTAACAAAAACAATTTCCAACATACCAACTCTCGCAGTGAGAATGTCGAATTTTTTTATCTTGAATCGAAGAAAAAAATATGAAATACATAAATCTGAAATACAAAATATCCATTGCTGAAATATTTCAATCTTTATCGGCATTAGTTCCTCATAATTCATATATTTACCTACTATTTATTATCAATCTTTGACTCCTTCCAATTTTTAACACATCTAAAGACCCTGTGTATAATTAATCAGTCCTAAATTGTAACTTTTGAGCAACTCAGCCAGCTCAGCTTGTCAGCAACTTGAATGAGACGTTTACAACGGGAATAAGGTTTCCCTTTTATCTTCTCATGCCTTTCCTATCAAATAAAATATTAATTAGTAAGAGTTTATAATTATTTCAAGTTTTCGACTCGTAGATATAAGAAATGCATAGTGTAATGTTTCTACTTACAGTAAAGATTCGAACATACATACGGTGAATATAACTGCTTTGAACAAATCATTAATAAATCCGTCAATTATTAATTATTGGTTGCATTGAGCCAATACTATTAAAATTTTCTTGCATCTACCATATGAGCTACTTCTACTTTTAACATTAATTAATGCAATTTACAACTTCGCTCATCATTCCACTGAATACCTTTAAACATACATTCTCAGTTTATTACTACACAAAACTTAAACCATACAGAAACAACTAAACAAAACTTGCTTTCTACAGGCACCTAAAAAATGAAAAAACGGGAATACTAATCCTTTCTTTCTAGAGTTTATTCGGTAGCAACTGAATCCGAGACAACAAAGCCGGTCGCCTCGCTAATTAGCGAGAAGAGAAAGAAATATTTGATACTTATAAACATTCCCAAGGAATAAAAAAACGGGCATGAAAAAATCGGACCGTTACTTTACGAGTCCCTGTCCCGCCAGAATTTTTTAAATGTCTGTTTCTTCTTGGGATTTTTCCTAGGTGAACAGTAAACTCTTTTTCATTGTGGAGTTTTTGATATATTTATACCGATAGAAATGGTGAATTTATTAGTAAATTGACTAAAAATCGGTCAAACACTGCAAGAAAAACATTGATTTTAGTTTTACTTGTTGAATGAAGCAGATGGAAGTCTGTGTAATTAAAAAAAATGAAAAAGTAAAACTTTGCAGTCTGGGAAATGGAAAATCGCGTGTAATATTACGGAAACGCATTATGAGCCCGTGTTCGAGCCCTAGCCTCCTCACAGATGAGATGGGGGAGAAGGAAGTTTTCCTGGAGCTGCAATAATGCAGTTTTTGTATTATCGTAGTATTATTTTCATAGTTATACATCAAAATAATGTATCATATTCTCATAGCTCTACAAAAAGAATCGTTTCTAATATAGAGAGTGGGGACAGACAGACACTACGCAAATTATATTATTATTATTACCTATTTACATTACACTGCAAGTAGATGCCAGGTCTGGTGGCAGTGAACATACTAATTTAAAATTACATACATCTACAGACAATACATAAACATACATACATTTAAATACATACATAAACATATCTAAATACTTTAATTTCATTTCTAAGGGGAACTAGTCTTCTGCCTAGCATTTGCTCTAGAAGGGAGGGAAACCCCTCAGAAAACCTCCCTTAGGCAGCCGTCACAATGAATTCCAGAAATACATTTTGGAAAAAAAAACATGAATATATGATGGAAGGATAATTCTTATAATTACTTTTACATGGGCCTGATTTCACCGTGCATTCTTATGAGGAAAGGCATTGTTTATGATCTCATAATTTAATAACACGTTCGTGTATTTTATCGAAAATCACGCAATTTCGACTCGAAAGCAATATTCAGCAACCAAAATAAGAATCTGTATTCAAAATTCCTTATTTTGGCGCTTTCCTTGATTTCGTACGGCTATTCTTTCTTACTCAAATTTTCAAAAGAAATAAACCCTGTTGACGATAAAATTTTAAAAAATCCACGGAGGCGGTACACATCTCTCTTCCCTCATTATGATAAAATTAAACTTTGGAAGTATATATTATGGACGTTTAGACAGATAAGAAGAAGCCTATTACCCGCTTCTTTCGACACAAACTTACATCAGTCACATTCATTTCAGTCCTGTTAGACAGAAAATATATTTGAAAAACACGACCGGTTTCGAGGGTTTTGCCTCATCTTCAGGCAATCGGAAGAATTGCAAGACATAATGTGTACACTCAATACAAAAGAAGGTGATAACGGAAAAGGAGAGAAAAGGGGTTGAGCATGAAAAAATTCCCTTTCCTATTCTCTTCTCTTGCCTTCCCTCCCTTCCCTATTTCCTTCTTTTCATGCTCAACCCTTTTTCTCTCCCCTCCTTCCCATTGTCACCTTCTTTTGTATTCAGTGTACATATTCTGCGCTATAGACGACGTAGAACCTTCGAACCGGTCGCGGTTTTTAAGTATATTTTCTGTGGACGAAGTCAGATTTTGCTTCATTGAACCATACATGGATAATTTCCACCATATATCGCCAGAATTAATCAATTAACGTCACTTATCTTTGTCACTCCTTGTTTTATATTATGAAAAGTGTCATTCAGGGTTATCGTGCTGCATTGTAGAAGAGAAAAAATTTGAAAATTTAGCTTAGGTCCATGAGAATACAACACTTTTCCTCTCTCACTATTGTGGAGATTCTCGATTCTTTACATACTTATTACGCGGTTCTTCCGGCTGGAGGAATATCTGCTGACTCGATGTTTGAAGGACAGAGGGAAAACGACTTTTAGCAACCACACTATTTATTGACGTTCATAGTTTTCATTCTATTGTTGGTAAAAGTTCGTTTCTCCTTTAACATCCATTGATTCTTAGACGTTTTCAGAAATATATAATTACAGTGGAATATTCCCATCAAAGTTTCTTAATAACCCCTTATACTCTGCTCTCCAAATTATATTCTCCCTTAACTAAAACATCTGCTTAACGCCGACCGCTCTCTATCTATAAGATCCACACCTTTTGAGGACTGCACACCGCACAACTCTATACAAACAAACCGTGCTCAGCGAGAGCGATTTTCGAAACCAGTCGACGAAGAGATTTTGTGAGGTTATAGTGATAACTATTTCTGGCCTCTTTTTCCTGGCGGTATTAGGAATACCAATCAGGCAGCTTATTTATCATTATATTTATTCATTTTAAGCCATACGCATTGGAATGATAATGAAACTCGAAAGTAATGTTACTGAAATAACAAATACAATTTACTATATCAGCATACGGAATTTACATATTTAACAGTTACTGATGTTTTGTGACCAATGCAAGCTTAGGAATGAAGTCATAAAACAATGGTTTTTCAAAGTCTTATAAAATTATTTTCATCAGCAAATCAATATATTTTATCATAGCCGTAACGCTACTGTCGAACCTGAAATGTCCACTGACGTAACGGGCTGCTCTACGTTGAACCATCTCTAGATCTGAGACTAACCCCACTTGCTTACAATATGAATAAGTGGAAAAAATTATCTCACTGGTTGAAACAGAGAGAATTCCTAATTAGTCATGGAAATCTTATATTGGCTTGTGCGGATAGCTAAGTTTGTTTTGATCTCTATGAGACAAGGAGAATTCTATCACATTAACTGGAAATTATGCCGAAGTTGGTTTTATTCTTAAGTTTGGGATATACTAAGATTGGAGTTTCGCTGTAATAGAAAATTGCAATTGCGAGAAAGGTTATCATTTTCAATTCTGAGCTGAGGAAATCGGGTTGCTTTCACATCGTGGTATTTTCTCTCCGACTACTATGACTACATCCTTTTAAAAATGTATTTTATTGTATCAAACTCTTCCATTTACACGGTATTATACTAAATTTGAGGATAAAGCTTAGTACCAGTTAGTTGCAAGTCGTAGATACAGATGTTTATCGCAGTAAACCTTCCTCCATTTGAACTTGAACAAGATGAGTATTATTTAGAACAGAAAATTTTAACTAAATAATAGTGTTTTCATTTAGGATGAATTGTCACCCACAACACTTGCGAAGTACAATTATTATACTCATAGAAGATATTTCAAGGAATCCATAATTAAGTTTAGAAGTAGCAGTCTGTGCTGGTTAACGCAACCAAAGTTATTAGCAGCTAGTTAAATTTTAAACTATACATTAGGTTAGGTAAATTTAAACAGAATTTAAGGAATAATCCTTTATCGTTTTATAAAACTTCACTTAAACATAAACTTTTTCTAGCAATCCATGATGTGTGGAAATTAACAAAGAATTCTATGAAAATATTCTATGCTATGTTGTCTAAAGGCTGTGACTCTCATAAAGTACGTTTTTAAGTCGTGTGAAGCAAGCGAGATGCGAATTGCATTAATAGCAAAACATAGGGTTCTAAGAACCCGAACTGTTATAAATCGATCTTTGTGTGGAAGGTACATACATTTCCTTACATGTTTATAAATTTCAGAACTCAAGTGGTTTTCGTTTTATCCAAGCTTCTTAACAGATATTACAGTACCTTCTGCAAGCAGAAATAGCAGTTAAATTATGTGGATTAGTAATATGTGGTTAGTAACGTCAGTAATTATTACCGGAATGATGAAGCGCTTTGGGTTTGTAAGTTCAAACTACAGTCGCTTATGAAGCCACAATTTTAAACTTTAAATATTTTATTTTTATTTCGTGAGACTTTCAAAACGAGTTTATATGACTTCGTTCCTAAGCTTCCATTGGTCACAAAACATCACTAGCATCATCAATTTTGTATATTCTGTATCCTGGCATAATGAATGGTCATTATGAGTCAATAGGCCACATTACTTTTGAGTATCATCATGCGCATAACTTAGAATAATATGATATTTATGAAAAATGAATTTTTCGCCACTAAATATGAACCTTTCAATAAAAATTGTATCCTTACATAAATGATTACTCATTACGGGAATGAAGGCAATTACGGAATAACATTTTATTTAAAAATGTACATTTCGATTTATCTCAACTGCGAATTTTTGTATAATATCATCGAAAGCGAGTCAATCGCAAATTTTATTCTCTATGGTTATGAGAGCCGAATTGTTTATCCTGTCTTGGCTAATCGATGAACGGAATCGTTTCAGGAACAATTTTAATTTGAGAATGATCCTTCTCCAGCAGTAGAATTTTACTTTAATGTCAATAAAACACTCATTACTATTTGCAAATTAGGAGAGAGACTGTTCAAATCTTTAGTAAAATCGTGTTAAAAACCCAAGGAGAATTTCATTTTTGTACCAGAAAATCTTTAATTCATTCCAATTCTTCGATTTAACCCACTGCACTAATATTTCTTTCTCGTCTTCAGTTATTTGTCACTCTTTCCACTAAACGTCTGCCAATTTCTAATTTTGCATCATAAACTTTCCTAACTAAGTCGTGTGTATAAAACAGAAAACAAGAATAATATTGTTTCAATAATGATAATGGTTGGCTAGGCTTTTGTTGCCGCCCTTTACATGCCGCAGACAGGATGTAATGCACTCCTTGTACCCATAGGACGGCGCGGTTCTGCTGGACATACAGTTAAAGTGATCATACTGAAATTGACAGAAATATCTCGCTAACTTCTCTTATAAACACAAATGATGGAATAAAAAGATGATCAATCTATGTGTTACTGAATCAAGGGCCAGGAGGAAAAAAACTACAAAGTTTCACAAAAAATGTTACTTTAATCAGGCGACCGGTTTTAATTCAATTTTATCTTCAGGGCTGAAGACGGCCTCTCGTTTATTTCCGATAAGTGCGCGTAGTTATTCGTTTGCATTTATTTACATTTAAACTTAGCCAACTATCGGCATGTGTACGCACTAAGGAATTTTTTTATTTATTACTTTCGTAAACTGTTTGGAAAAGAAATTGTGTTCAAAGTGAACATTTTCTAGTGTCAATCTCTCTTCTTTTGCGTTCGCCATCGTTACTGCCGAAATAATTCCTTTCTCTGTCTCTAAAAATGCAATTTCTATTATGGGGGTATGACAACACCGGTTCCGTCAGACTTTTTTCATGTCCGTTTCTCCTTGGGAATTTTCCTAGATGCACGCCTTATCATGACAAGTACCTTAACCATTTTTCTTGATTTTTGTTTTTTTCTAGTTAGGCTAAAATAAATTATGTTGTTATTTCCTTACTTTTTCCCCCTACTTTTCCTTACCTAATTTCAATCAATACTAAAATAATTTTAAACAGTTTCAACCAACTTGATATTTTTATGGTAATGTTGCAACTGAGCAAAATTCTACCAAAGGAAATGCATGCTCTCGATCTTGTTCCTTCTCTCCATGGAAATCAAATGGTGTAGGTATATATTACCCAGGTTTACAACTCCATCTTTATTTTCTCTGTTTTATGTAATAAGAAGTTTTTAGTTCTATTGAGTTTTTAATAAGGAGTATATTTTTATAGAAAGGATATAGTTTTCTTTCGTGGTAAGAAGATGAGTCTTTCCCTACAAGCAATTTCTCCTGTTTCACTTCTATATTTTTATGTCTTGCGTTTACTTACGTTTCCTCATTACATTGCACAACAGGGAATCGTGTTACGAAAGAGGGCTCTCGTATACTCTTGCTTTCCAATTTATTCCCATCGCTTTCTTTGAATTCGCAAGCAAGAGCGTCTTAAATGTTCAACGTAGGAAATGTTTCATTTTGTTATTAGTTTTCGTGAAATTTTCACTTCTTTTCAAGCCAGATTTTTCCGCGTCGTCCAATATTCATGTACAAATGTTTGAATTTGGCCAATGAGACAAATGCCTTGTCCTTACCCACCGATTTTCATTGCCGTTCTTTGTTTTTCTCCACCACTACGAAATGCCTTTTGCGATCTTGGCTGCCGCAAAAATCATCTAAAGTATAGTTGCTAATTTAGGAATTTTGTAACTCAATTTAGTGATCTTTTTCTGTTTCATCAATTCCTTCACATGTTATTCTGCACAGATTTCTGTATTCTCTCATGTAAAAACGCTTGACATTATGACCACATTGAAGATGAAATATTTGAAAGACTGACTCCCCGGTTTAGGAGCAATCCGCTTTCGAGTTCCTGTTCCATTAGAATTTCCATTTCCGTTTATTTTGTTTATTTAATTATTCGATGTGATTTGGTTGCCTACGATCGAGGAGGAGTAACAAAAATAATAAAATGTGTCCGACATTTGCCCAAAGACCCTTCAAAACAGCTCAGAAATATCCTGTGGGCTGTACAATTTAAAAAATTTAGTTATAAACAAACACGCAAACACAGATACAGTCAAATAGATTCGGTTTATAAACAATATTGTTCATTGTACATGAAAGATCTGAGAATATTGTCACATACTAAAAATAATAAATGCGATTAAGAATTTGAGGATCATACAAATATATACTATAAATGTTATAAACTTTTAAGCTTCCATTTTAAAATCTTAATAATTTTTAGCATTGGAATGAGAACTTCTCCAGGTAAAGCGTTCCATTCCCTTAAACAACAATTGATGAACGAATATTTCTCCACATCTCCTCTCGTTCCATTATTTTTAATCTCTGATCGCCGCGTCCAATATAATTAGGAGTATGTAACCTATCTTGTAGTTCGCCCCAGTCATCTTTAGAGTTCCACGCGTTAAATACACACGCTAATCTGAACACTTTCCTTCTCGAAGATAACGATTCCTTTTGTAGCTGATCTAACATTTCATTGACACTTCTTGTGTATCTAGCATACTTCCTCTGCACGTCCTAGGGTCTCTTAATAAGGCCCGTTTCATGTGGGTTCCATACACTTGTCGAATATCAAACAATCGGCCTAACCAAAGGTTTATACGCCCTTTCCCAGACTCCCTTCCCACTCTGTCTTAGGCTCCTCATTACGAAGTGGAGATTTCTGTATGCCTTCGAAATAGTATCTTAGATGTGAGTCCCCCATTCAAAATTTCCAGATATTTTAACTCCCATATATTTGGGGTACGGTGAGATTGATTTCATTGCTCAGGGTATAATGATTCATTTCAGGTAACTTTCTTTTAGAAAACTTGATATGTTTACATTTTCTGACGCTCATTACCATATCATTGAATTTAGTCCACTCTAAATAACTGTTTCAGATCACTTTGCAAAATTTCGCGGTCACGTCTTTCCCTTATAAGCAGCCATCGGCGAAAAGCATTGCTTCGGACTCAATATTTTAGTGAGATCGCGCTAATGGACTCTCAGCAATGCAATACATATGGTTTTCAATTTTTTAGAGGTTCGCCACGTTCGCGCGGCTTCTTGTTTTCCGCTTCAGGAGAGAGTTTAATGTCTGTAGAGTAAGTCTTCGTGATATGTTCATATAATATTTCACATAATTTACTACACCACAATTTAGAGTCTGTACATCACTTATTGCAATATATAGAAACACTACTTGTAATTCAATATTTTGTTTATTTTTGCCGAAATAGAGAGACTGAGTCTTCTATAGCATGTATTTTTACGTATTTCATGAAAAAAGATCGGAGTTTTAGTAGGAGTAGCTTGAGGGGACCTCAATATGATTCTTTCTCCTGAGGCCTCCGGTAGCTTATAAAAGCCTCGCTATGAAAATCAGTTAATCAGTTTTTGTGGTTTTACCAAAATTTTTTATCAATTTAAGCGACTTATTCACTAAACATTTAGCAACGATTTCTAAAATAAATCGGCATCTATACTCCGTGAAGTTGCAAAGCGTCGAAGGAAGGCTTTATGCATTTGAAAGAGAGGCGCGCAGCGACTCCAGCGCTGCCAGACGGAGCGTTGCCGAAGCTCGTAGCGCGCGCCCATCGACCTCCTGAGTGCTCGTGTTCTCCTAATCCTAGTGTGATCGTCCACGTTCTTTGAAGGCCTCCCGTCAGTCCTGTTTAGAAGCGGCGGCGGGGAGATGGACCTGAAGCGAACTCATTGGCGAAAGACGCCTTGGGAGAAATGAGCTCCATCTTTGAGGCGGTGACATAAGGAGATTTCGGGAGGGCGGTCCGAATGCTAACGAGGCCATCCGGGCTTAAGGCGGTGGGAGGGCAGGGGATTACGCTTTGTAAAACCTCTCCTTCCCGTAGGACATTAAGACAAAGATAAACCCATCGAAGAACGCGAAAAGATAAGGAGAGCGGAGGTGTGCTCTTTAAGACTCTTTGGGGATGTGCGGGCGTCGGATGGGCAGCGCGGCGGCGTAGTGCAGACACTCGGCTACCGGAGGCTCATCCTCGGTCCTCATATGTGCTCACACGTCTCCGACTATGTGAAGAGCAGCTCTTCGCCAGCATACGTGAAGTTTAGCAACATCCCAGCACGTGGATGGGCGTATTCCTATCCACTTGGACACGCCCCCTGCAGAGAAGGTGCTCCTAGAGCGGTTGACAGGGGCAATCTTACCGACAGCCGTATCTCGGGATAGTGGAAAAGACGGAGGAACCGGACTCTTTGGTGAAGAACTTCCAACTCGCGATTTTAAAACGCGGGGGTCGCAATTAAGACGGCGGATTCTTAAGTACCTTTTCTTAATATCGGAAATGGGCGGATCGTCAATTAAATCGATCACTTAGGGAGCTCTGATCTAGTCCTACACGTACATCTGTGAATGGTCCTCTGATACATAACCTCCGAAACTAAAATACGCGATCGCGTCGACTTATTTCGTACCGCAATCAGCTTTTCTTGGCTAAGAAAGCGATCTTTTAAGAAGTGTTTTCTTTCGGCGGTTCCTTCAGAGCCCCTCGCGTTCCCACGTGGGGCGAGGGGGCGTTGCAAGCTTCGCCCCGCCCACGGCCAGCCTCTCTACCTCTTCTCCCGCCTCTTCTGACCTCCGACCCCCTCATGTTCACCTGCTCTCTATTTTTCCTCTGCGCTTGCGATCGCCACCAGAAATTCATCCGATTCTTTCGGCCCCCCGAACGCCCCTCCCTCTTCCGCATTCGCTTATCGACCGCTCATTCTCGCCTCTGCAGGTGGAGTGGGAATATAAAATTATAAATAGGGGACCTTCGCCACCCTCCCCCCAACCCCTCCGCCTTTTATAACTATCAAAAAGATGCCCCACATTTTTATGGACTAGCGTTTTTTTACTCGGCAGTATGCGAAAATTAATTATAATGTTATTGGGAGAACATAGGTGCGGAGGAGTGGCGCGTGGAGTGGATAGGGAGACGCGCGCACACCAGAGGGCGTTTTTTCGAGGCGCCATGGACCACCACCAGACCACCTTCTGGACCGGTATCTGCTGTACGACGCCGATCTTCCACTGCGCGGACCTCATGGATTCCGTGATTTCGTGCGTCGTCGCTGAAAATGGAATTTTCATTTCCGTCTTTTTCTTCTTCATTTCCAATAAGCCAAATATTGACAACCGTAGTTAATGAAATCGATCCACAGCGTACGTTTTTTGAGGCTGCTTGTGTGTTCTCGAAGGCCTTCTTCACAAACTCATCTCTACAACTCTCTTTTATTTGCTTTGTCTTTCTACGGCTTCTTTTCGTTCTTTAGTTTTTGCGAAATGTTTAAACGGTTGATTGAAAACCGAAAAACGAACACGTACATTGCTATGCTTGGGACAATTCTGTAAATAAAGCGGGGCATAGACTGGATAATCCTGATAGAGTCGCTACTCCAACACGAATCACCGAATCCCTCGCATGGGATACTTCATACACACACTTCCGTTGAAAGATTCGCCGATTCACCGATTCTTCATTTATAGATACGCGATCCGATGTGTGCTCCATTAAAAGCAGCCTCAAGTCTTTTGCCTCATTATAAATATCCTGTAAGAGTAGTTCAGAAATATATTATTTTCTTGTAATCCGATTTTCTGTAATTCGTTATCATAAACATACATCAGATATTACAGGAATTACATATACAATATGAATAACAAATATTTGAACTGCTGAAAGTGTTGATGTCAGTGTTTACACCTCGTGCAACACTCCAAAAGGGAACTTGCAGGGTATTTACGTAGATATTCTGATCTGTAAAAAAGTCAATCGTATCATCTGCTAGTGTGTAGGGGGTCTACGATAGTGGAGGTAACATACCTGAAAGATTGAAAATGTCGCTAAAAGTATGATAAATTCGCTACACGTGAAGACAAAATCTTGCAAAACTAGCTGACAGCTACGGGTACGGGATAATTGAAACCCTATTATTTGATAGTACGTACGTATTTATCCATATAAAAAAACCTTCCTTGAAAGAAGGGGAATATTTATCTGGTAAACTCTGGGACATATTAGTCTGCTGATAACAACATTAGAAGGTTAGAGGGGAAGAAGTAATTATAGAGGCAAGCCTGATAATGAGTCAGGTAATGGTTAGTGACAATATGAAGAATTATGCGATTGTTGGGGACCAGGAAGGCTGGGAGAGCCGTTGTTGTTACAAACCAACCACTGATTGTTAGCTCAAGATGGTGATCATTACATTGATTACGAGTGTAAGCTGTTTGGATTATGCAAGAATTTGATCCAGGAAGTCACGCCGGTTCAAATTAGCCTTAATAATCCCTATTCAGATAGGCTCCAACTATTGAATCTTGACTTTCTTAATTATATGAGATTCATTTTAAAGCAACAGCTCGAGCAAAAAAAAAATAATATTTAAAAGATTCACATAGGATCACCTCTTTTCCTGTTATAATTACATTAAAGAAAAGCAGATGGTCGATGAGCAGTCGAGAGATTCTTAAGTGGTAGATGGTCACAAAAGTATGCGAACCCCTGGATTAGTGGCGTCCGTATAAGAGGTCTTCAAAGGCTTGGCTTCGGTCCAGTTAACTGATATTTATCGGGGTCGTGCCTAATTTGGGTCCTCAAAATCCAATTAATATAAGGACTTGATAAGACTCGGGCTCGGTCATGAGAAGGGCGAGCCGGGCTTGGATAAAATATTTCGGCACATGCTGACCTCTAACATGTGTAAGAACATGAATATCCAACAAGGGAGAAATTAATAACTTTCATGACTAACTTCCCGTTGAAATGGTCAATATTCAATTATAATTGATTACAGAAATCCTCAGCCTCAGCTTTGGAACCAATTCTGACAAAACTAGAACAAAATATAATTAATAATTATTAATATCCCCCTCTTGGATAAAAGAGAAATTTTACGAGTACATTAAATGTTGAAAACCTTCAATAAAATCCGATTGGCCTCTCTATGGAGATTAATAGTCAGTGGAAAATCAGTACTAAACCAGTTGCATCCATTAGTATAAAAAACTCATCCTCTTTGGTAACACCTGCAGTAATAGAAATTTGAGCTAAATTGCATTTTTATCTCGATAGTAGGTTAAATTCGGCGTAAGTCTGAAACACAGCTAAACACCGCGATAACGTGCTAAGACGGAAAAAGAACATAATTACACGGCTCTCGATTAGCCAAGTGGTCTCGGGTTCAATCCTCGATGGGACCTCTAAATTGCGAAATGATCTCAGCTGTCGAAGCACTTTTAACAATACTGCAGTAAGAAAATTTATTTATTCATTTATTTATTTACAGGTTTCGCCGCAGTTAGACAGAAGACTGGTGGCAGCGTTTATATATACATTAATTAAACATATTAATGATTTAGTTAAAATTTAAGGTTATGTCACCATACAATAATTAACTATATGCTATATAACGGAATGAATTAAAAATTACAATAATGAAAACGAAAGATTAACCTCCATTACATATCATTAAATTATCATCAAGATTTTTCAGGGTTCCTGGTAGGCCTTCACGGCTGCTGTGGCGGTACCGGGGCACACGTAGTCCCCGCCGTACATCACCCTACCAGGCAATCCCCTACTCCTCTCACATTTCGTTTCTTAAATTATACTCACACCAATACACTAAATTTGCACCTATTATAAAAAATTAGGACGAAATTTTCTTTCTGTACCTAAACTTTACTAATAAAAATGGGTGGTACTTCTTCTATAGGATGACAGCAAAATGCAGGAAGAATTCATGCTTTTAGGTATTGCTGGAAATCTGCGACATTGAACATTCGGAAACTTTAAAATTTTCCCCCACAACTTCTCCAGTGAAGAGTTTTAGCAATTGGCCGCTTGAGGTACCCAAGTATGCCTGCATTGTGCTGCCGTCGTGTGGATACAAGAGGAAACTTCGTGGTACGTGTTAGGGGTCCCTTGGTTTTCAGGCGTTGTGCTTTTACTGTATTGGTGAAGTAAATGGTAGATCGTGTGTCTCCTCTACCTACAATATAGGGAATCCTGTAGTAACTCACCCTATTTGAAAGGGATTCAAACCCATTATTCTTATGTTATTATATAACACAGTAATGCAAATTATAAAAGTTGCCTTTATGTAAGAATGATGAAACGTTACTTCGTGGAAAAGCATTTAGTAGAAGAGAGTTTAAAGTTTGTAGTTTCCACAAGTTCATTTTTAGCGACTATTTTCACTAGCGTGCTAGCATCATCTATCAGATATTTACATATAAACCATTTATATTGGGAAGGAAAGAAGGGGGAGAAAGAGGTACGTAAGTGGTGGAAGAGTATGGGAGTTGGGGGAAGCGAGGTTACCGGAAGATTTTCTTCGGGCTGGAAGCAAGGGGTGACTCGTCAACGAGTGGAAACTCCCAAACCCTTCCCTTCATCCCTTGTATCCCTCCCGAAGAAAATCTTCCGGAAACCTCGCTACCCTCCACTCCCACACTCCCCCATCACTTACCTCTCCCTCCCCCATTTTTCCTTTCCTATATAAATGCTTTATGCGTAAATAAATTGCCAGATAATGCTACCACGCTATAAACTTGTGGAAACTACAAATTTGAGTACGAGTATTCCTTCTTCTTTCTCGTAAGTGGTTTTTTTACACCGCACATCATCGACTCGTAAGCTTTATTGGCTGAAGCACCCGCACGAAAAGTTGAAGATTTCAGTTTCGAGTCATGATTCCGTCAGAATTTTTTCATGTCCTTTTTTCTTAGAATGCTTGCCTGTTTATCAATTCGTTTTTTGTTACCTCAACCAAACTTTAGAGATGTGTGTTCAAGTATATTTTACCCTCCTCATTGGCATATGGCATTTAATTTCGGCATTGATGAATTCTATCTAGCGCCTATATCTAGGCGCATCACCGGAATGGTTTCAAGGTTAGTTTGGTCTTCCATTGAGATAGTTCATTGAAAGTAAAAGTTTTTCTGTTTCTAGACGAGCAACTTGGCGACGTTGAGCCTATTAACTGTAATGTTATGAATTGAACTGTAATGATATGAATTGAATTGTAATGATATGAATTTGAGCAACCATTGACTATGACTTACACATTGATAATTTCTCTTTTTAAGCTGCTTTCAGAATGAATATTCTTGTAAAATTTAACAGAATATTTTTGTATTAGGTACCTTGACTTTGGTTCCGTTATTTCATCAAATAAACGTTTTTCTACTTAATATTATCACAAGAACATGTAAAATAGAAATATCACACCAACGAAAAATATTTCGTCATTTTACTCTATTTTAATCGTTACCGCTACCGGAGAACTTCAAGAAAGTTTTCTTTTGGCAATTTTAATTACATCGAGGTCATACGCTCCATTAAAAAGTGTTTCCATTGATTTGCTTAATTCTAAAAATTTCTCAATCTATGAATGGCTTGTGGGGAATATACTGGATTAATTTAAGAATTCAGCATTATGAATTGCAATTCTCCTTACCTATTGATATATCCTCTACAGCTACGGATGCAGAAACGAAAGGATGAAGGATATAATTTCTGATGAATATTGACATTAGTAAAGAACCGAGAAAATGTGTGATGTCTTTTCCAACCTCTAAAGTCCCAGAAGGCTTGGTTCATTTTCGCATATTTTTTCGCAAATAATAGGAGATATTTTATGATCTCTTGTTAGCCGTGGCTTATGGCAAGGTATATGGCGGCACGGAACAACCCCAACTACCTTTCTCCTATAGGCCCAGTGGTTGCAACCAAATTCTAACTCTCGCAGCACGGAAGCCAGTTCGTGGAGAGTTAGAGAAAATTCTCCCCTTCACATTGCCGAATAGCCATGTCTCAATGTTCTGACGTGCATCTTGGCCGAACGGCTTCGTAACCATAACAACGATTACGACTTAACTTCGTAAGTCATTATTTCCTACTACGAACGTACTTCCTTGCTACGATAGATTCATCTAAATTCTGTATTTCGTTGCATTTCGAACAGCCTCGCAATTTCATTGATAGATTGTCCTGCAGCAACCCCACAACCTCTCCCTTAACTTTAGGTTATATCTCGAAAAATGGAGTTCGATCCATCTTCAGGATCCGGTGATTGCTACCTGGAAGGATATATTTTCCTATGAAACATTTGTAGCGGCTGCGAACGCAGTATTCGTGAATCTGAAACAGTACTACCCATTTTGAAGGTGTGGTTGGCTTCTCTTATCGCTGCCCGTTTTATATTGGATTTACTTTCCAGTCCCACTCACATAATTTTATTACGAAAACATCTTCCATTCACTTATTCTGACCAGGATTCTACATTTTTGGCAGAAACAGCCACCGCAGTTTGGTATTAAGAAGAAGATAATCTTCTTAACTTCGACCCTGGATGCAAGGGAATGCTTGTGAAAAGTAGAGGGGGCGGAATACCGTAGTTAAAATAAGGGCCACTCCACTATTATTTGAATTGCGGATGAGCAAGACACCTTAGCAGAGGAAGTGAAGATAAATATTGATACGTTAATAGTGAAATATGGTATAGAGAGACTAAAATGGAGGCAAGAAGCTGGGTTCCTCCCTTCAAATCGGAGTCCTCCGAATCACTGACTTTTAGTAGTAGTAGTATTGTTAAAAGTGCTTCGACAGCTAAGGTCATTTCGCACTTAGGCCCCCACCGGGAATCGAACCCGGGACCGCTTTCATTGAAGTCGAACGCGTTACCCCCTTGGCTATCCGGGAGCCCTCACTGACTTTTAGGTTCGAATACAAGTAGATTGCTAGATCTTTCCTTTGGAACGGAAATAATCTCCAAACTCATCTTCAGTTGCATTCGGTAAAAATGATGATAAAACTTTTCTTAGTTTTTTCTTCCTTTCAACTTTCTCCTCGTTCCCATGATTTGATTATCTGTTTTTATCAAAGCGCATCTTACGTTAAATATTGGGTGAAGTTTCTTTAATATCAGAAAATAATGAAATACACATAAAGTAGAATATCAAGCAGTATTTAGTTACCTAAGTAAGTATTCATCATCATCATTGGATTTTCTGCCTGTCGATGGATCCTTGGCGTTTTCACTTTCCATTTCACCGCCTTGTTCTTCATTTTTACAATTCTTGCTCCCCCTTTAAATTGGCTCAGAAGCTTTGCCATTCTTCATCTCTTTAACTTTTCTCCACCAATACCTTTACTGGAAACTTCAATATTTCCTCGTACGTTAAAATGTATTCTGTCCTGGTTATTTGCCTCTTTATGTTGTTTTTCTATCGACAGCCCCAAATGCTACAATATCTCCTAATTTCTTGCTTTATCACCCCAACGTTTCACTATTTCCATCTTTCTTCACTGTTCTACCAAATTTCAAACGCCTGTATTTTCTTTCTATCAACAAATCCCCTATGCTTTTGATCCATATAAAAACACACTGAACATTACGTTTCATTAACCTTTTCTTTATTGTAATGTCCACCTTGCTTTTCAACACTTTTTCATTCTGCTGAGTGCCATCTTCACTATTCCCATTCTTCTTTAATTTAAATCTCACATTTCCTTATTACTATATTTCACACTCTTAAGGTACTAGAAAGTCTCCTCTAGTTTAACACCCTCTCTACCTAGCATTTATTTTATTCTCCTCCTCCTACCTTTTATATCTTATATTTTCCTTCGTTTATATTTAATCTTTTTATTCTTTGCTTTTCCTTTTTTATCTTCAATCTATCTATAGCAGTGTTTGTTAATGTTATCCAGTGCCTTTTTTTAATGTCTCGGAAAACTCGGCAAACACACACTTCAACTTTTCGCCCTATTCTCCTATTGAGTATTCTTAGAAAGAATCTTACTTGTGACTTCTTTATTCTGAGGCCTTAGTTTTCAGCCCGAAATCCGGCCTATGGATGAAGAGGATCGCATTTTTAAACTTCATTCTTGTCGTTTCGCTTTCTAAACCACTATACTGAGAAATCGTATTTAAAGATGAGGAATGAAACTGGATGTCTTTATTTAGCGTTTTCAGTTTTTTTAAATAAATTATATATAGGAGGGAAAATCCACAATGAATTTTCATGTTATCAGCGAATGTGGTTTTTTAGCCAGAATACAGAATAATTTCATTGATTAACAAATTCTGAGCGATTAAATTCCTTATTTTTAAGTATTCTAAAGAAAGTAATCGTTTGAAATTTACAATTAAACAAGGGAAGGGAATTCTGCCATTTATATCATAATATCCTCAGCACATCGCGATAAATCATTAGCATTTTGCAAAAGAAAATTGCATTGGCAGAATTAAAGAAGCGTCAACATTTCTTGCCACATTTCATCCCCTTCCAAATCCAAGAGCTCGAAAACCAGCGAGTACTAAAAAGTGCTTTCTTGAAAAACTACAAGAGATGAGTGGTATACTTTCGAGCATTAAAGTTGGAACATAAACTGTATGATAAGCTCGGGTAAATTTGTCTTTTGGAGACCTTTCCAAATGAGCGTGGTTTATCTTCGAATCCGGTACTCTGAATTTCCGCAGCGATTCCTTCTTTCCCCTCATACACCAGTTCCAAAACTTATACGATTGCCCCCACCACTGTTTTCCTTCTTACCTGCAAATCATGTGGTACATACATACCATCAGAAATTTTAAGTGCACTGTTTGCAGCGACAGAACTTGCCCACAGACTTTTACAAGTGTCTGCACATACACACAATTCTACAATGTACTCATTACACGCTTGTTGCCAATGTCCCCCTCCTTCCAACAATAAGCAACGATGTTCCGTTGCCACAACAATAGTAGTTACCGCACTCCATATTTAATATATTAACTCTGCAGTTGAATATACGGAAAAGAGCGGTGTTATGAAGCACCGAAATGAAAAAAAAATCTCGTCAAGTGACGTTTTTCAGTAGACGTGATGGGATTGACTGCAGACGCATGAGAGAATGTGGCTCAGAAATGAAGAGAGATACCATTCTTTGCACCGCCACCACAGAGCTAAGACGGATAGAAAGCGCGGAATAAAATGCTCGACGCAAACCTTTAGAAATATGGATTCCAGCAGAATCTGTGTCTCTCTCAATTATGTCATTAAATTATTTACTACTTACAATTACGTGTACAGCGAGAGTTGTTATTTTCAGGCGGACCACATATGGTAGGCGTCGGGGCTTTATTTACGGCTCCGTTATGTGCTCATAGATTGAAGAGCTCAGCTCCGCTCTGTATCTATATAATGGATCCATCCAAGTTCAACATTTAAGAATCTTTCCCGAAATACAAAGTCAGTTTCCGATTTTCCAAATTTTCTAGTTATTTCCTAGTCACATTTTTCCCCTCACTTTCTGAATTCCGCTTAGAATTTGCCATTTTCATTAGTGATGAGACGATACCAAAACTTGTACCAATTCCGATACAATTCTCGTTACTAATCTAAACTTTTGATTCCCGATTCCGATATTTAATGCTTGAAATGAGTAAGATGTATTATTTTTATTTGGCATTGTTTTGGAAAACAAATTCGTAGTAAAAAAGTATATTTATTTATGAAATATTTAGTAGAATCGTTAAGTGATAAAGCAGAGAAGAGTATACATTTCACGGAATGACTTCATTAAAATTTAATTAATTGATTAATGGAATCAACTTTTTAATTTTAATCATCTTGCATCTTAACATATTTAGGTTCTGAAGTTAAAAACGAAAATTTCAGTTAATTTGATTTTATATTGTAATTAAACAATGTTTAAAACGTTATTATAACTTTAATATTGTTTAGCGGTGAAACAAAGTAGGACTAATGGGTTTTATGGAAAGTAAGAGAATCTGATATAAACAAGAAGAATCTACTTTTTATACACGAATAAGAGAAATAAACTTACATTAACTACATTATTTACATTAAATGAATATTTAGGCACTATTTAAATCTATAGATTTTAGTTTTACCGATAGTTCAATGAATAAGTATTTATCAATCCATAATTTATTATAAGTAATGCAAATTTATATTGAGTGCAAGATTGAGTTTAAGACAAATAATTCAAAAGAATTGTTCATGGAATTGGAAATTAAGTTAAAAATTCTGTTTCCGATGCCGAATCCGATTAATCGTCCCATCACTAATTTAACTTATTAATTATTTACTAAAATACATTTGATAGTCAATTTCCTCGATGCGGATTCATCCAAGCAAAGAGTTTCCGAATAGTATGGAACCCCTTTTAATTTCTTAAATCACTTTAGATTCCAAATTGTCACCCGTGTAACACTTGCTCTTTTCCAACTCCTTGTCAACCATTTTTTTATGAAATGCAAGCGACGAACTCGTCAATTATCCATCATTAATATCACGAAAAGATGAAGGAGTTAATTACAGCCCTCAATTGATGATTCCTTGCACTTATAATGGCAGGATATTAGTGAAGTGTATCACTTGTTTTATGACCAGCTGCATGTGTTAGTTTGTCATCCAATCCAAACACTGCCAATAAAAGAAAGTTAGTTCAGTAGGAGAGCAATTGATAATCGGTAAAAATCTATATATTTCTAAGCACCATATGTATACTTAGATTTGTGCTCGTATGAACGAAGAGAGCTTTTATAGCCTCCGTAAGATTTTCATTCCCAAGAGGTAGACTCCTGTAATTCAAACATTTGCAACTATAATGTTAAAACGCATGACCAAATTTACGACGATATGCAATTTGCTTATTAAGTCCGATATTTTCCATGCACGGTTATCTGTTGCTTTGTCAATCAATAAATATCGCTTTGAATTACCATTTATTTTCGGCAGATTTCAAGACATCGTGAATAAATTACTTCAGCTGAGACTCGCAAGATCGTGTCTTACGAAAACCGTATTGATTTTTCACTATGAATCAGGAAGTGTCGAGAAACCCCATTAAGAAACTAAATATTTGATGTTCCATTATTTTACCGCTCAATGGCGTTAAGGGGGGACAGAGAGAAAAGGGATACCATTTTTTAATAAGTCACCGTTAGGAAATCTTTCTCGTCCTCCAATGAAGTAGATTTCAGGGATTTCCTTTTTAAGAGAGGTTTAAATGATACCTATATATTGTGGCCTGATGTTGAGCCCTTGCTTTAGGCTGCATGTAAAGCGAGGGAGGATCTCCCGGAGGGTTTTCTTTACTGCAAAGGCCACTAAAATATGAGAAATGCGGGCAAGATCCGGTCCGCGAATTGTTTTTATGTTTCCACGAGAAAATTGGATGTTACAATCAGGACAAATTCAATGGTATTTTGCCGGACTTCGTGGAAAGCCATAATAACAAAATAAGTAAGCACTTCGTTATTTCCACAGAGAATATTTAATCTAACGACCGGTTTCGGCTCGCGCCATCATCAGGTAAATGATCAGGAAACAACACACATATATATACATATCAAGACAGTTTTAAGGGGAGAGTAAGGAGAGGGGAAGGGTTGGAGAAAGTACACTCATTGGTGAGATTGTCCGCCAACGTTATTTCCAAAATTTCCAAGGCATCAAGCTTCCTTCCCTTGGGCTGCCGATGTAGGA
>KZ308429.1:512369-556858 GCA_000376725.2 Ladona fulva | reverse complement strand
GCGAAACTCCTACATCGGCAGCCCAAGGGAAGGAAGCTTGATGCCTTGGAAATTTTGGAAATAACGTTGGCGGACAATCTCACCAATGAGTGTACTTTTTCCAACCCTTCCCCTCTCCTTACCCTCCCCTTAAAACTGTCTTGAGATATGTGTATATATGTGTGTTGCTTTTATGATCAATTACCTGATGATGGCGCGAGCCGAAACCGGTCGTTAGATTAAATATTCTCTGTGGAAATAACGAAGTGCTTACTTATTTTGTTAATCAGGACAACCTATATTATAGTGAGACGTTCAGTATTCCTAGTTGGTTTTTTCGAGTATTTCTATTGTATTTGAATTATGTCTTTCTAAAATTTCTAAATTATAAGTGTTTTTTAATAAACATAAAACTACTTCACTTACTCTTTTCTTAAGCGCGATACCTTACATAGTTTAAGACTTGTATGGAATTTCTTAAAATCCTGTTCACTAACTCTTTGAATTTATGCGGCCCACCTCTCAAAAGATTTGGAGATTCCTGTTCTATGGATAGGGCGAATGATATCCCTTAGGCCGAAAAACCCTACGTGTGTCCGTTAACATTCATCTCATTGAGGAGTAGAAGATATGATAAGAAATGTGAAGAAAACGTGGGTTAGGTTTATGTTTGGAGATTTTGCGATTCAATTCACAATTCTTCTTAACTCAGTTAATTATTAATTCTAAAATCAAGTATAATCTTAAAAGGCATTAATCGTGTTCATGAGAAGCCGCATCAATTTATTGGAAATATTTGAAATGATGTGAATTTCTACATTATCTTGGATCGCCGGCGACGCACTCGATCTGGGATTTGGAGGTCACACGTGTTTGTTGATGCATCCCTATTTTTGCAGCCAAATTGAAAAGAGAAGAATTGCAGCGGAATAACTGTGTTTTTAGGGCTTGGCCCAGTTTCATATGGCCCGAATCATCAAATTGCTATTACCCTAGAATCTGTATCCTTATAGCTTGGATAGTGTTCTTCTATTTGCTTGTTTAATCCATTTCATGCACGATCTTTTGTATTTTGTGCAAACGGCAATTGCTTTATTTTATACATAAATGTTATATATAAGGTCACAACTTCTGTAGGATTTTATATAATGTACACTCGAGTTTGGAGTTGAATATTAGCTCAACTAGCAACCCCAAAAAAAAATAAGTTTCACCAAATTTTAGCGTATTTCAACCTCCATTCAACCATATAATGCAAACATTTTGTTCATATTTGATAGTATTTCAACACAGGTTGAACGAAAAAAGTGTCCTTTTTGCACTCTTTAACGGAATACTCACTGCAAGATTGTCTCCGTAAGTTAGGATTCAATCCAAACAAAATTTTGTTATTATTTATTCTTGAAACAAATAAAAGTTTCAATTTATTTCATTGACTTGACAAATTATGTTATCGATTATGTGAAACAACTTTTCCTCATCAAGAATGGGCACATAAAGATGAGCTTGGTGTCGTTGAAAAGCTTTCAATAGGAGTTCTCGAAAGTTATAACAAACGTAAATCACAACTTAGCGATATATTTTATACAAATTTATATTTAACAGAACGGAAAGTACCCGGAAGCAGAATTCCTGCAATGCTGTCGTATTCTCCTGTCCCATCCTGTGTTTAGGGGTTTCTCAGGTTTAGTGATCCTATTTATACGATAAGAAGGGACGGGTATTGCTAGTTTAGTTTTAATTCAACTCCCAAATCAAGCATCCATAATGAAAAATCCCAGATTTTAGAGACCGGCCGTATGTATTTTTATCTAAATTTCGCGTTTTTCTTTATTTTCGAGTTTTTAATACAAGCAAGGAAGTTTAGAGACTGTTGGAAGAGAGAGGATGAAAAAGAAGGGAATTGACTCTAAAACCACGATAAAAGAGAGCAGAGTAAACCTTCTACGTGACTCACCAATGATAAAGGGGAGGTGGAGAGAATATTTGATGGATCTAAATGGGAAAAACGTGGAATTTCCTATGATAATGATAGTAAGCGAGCACGAAGTAGGAAAGGACGATATGGGATCTGGAATATTTTATATCGAAATTGAAGGAGCTATACGTGAGATGAAAGGGAATGAAGAATTGGAAAGGTTCTAGTTGAGTTTCTTAAAATCCTGCAGGTTCAGGGTAAGATATATTTCTACGATTTAAGTAGAAAACTTTGTAATGTTGAAAGTTTCCTGACGATTTTACTGAGAAGATTCTGATATATATATCTATAAAGCTTTACCTTTAGTCTTTAAAAGACTTCAAATCCATGACATATAATTCGTGTATTATCTAGGGGTATTATATTTATAAAACCAAAGTTAGAGAATACATTTTATCAAATTTTCTTTGTTTTCAGCTACTATTCAGGGTAATTTTGCGATATTCTCAAAAGCAAATTGGCCAATTCAGCCTTAACAGCTTAATTATATTAAGATTTTTCCATGGATGCTAAAAATGTATATAAAAATTATTAATAATTATAGTATGTTTATGAACATAAAATAGTTGTAAACCTTCTGTAGTCTTGCACAAGGATCTTGAATATCTGAATTTAGGATTTGCAAAGTAGGGAAACGATTGAGAAATTACCATTATATTGTTTTCTATCACAGGCTTGCGGATTTTTTGATAGCACGCCATGATATTTTTCGTGGAATTTTTCAAAATTCGAGGAATTGACATTTATTTTAATTTTCCGTTACTCGAAGTTGATGTGATCCTCTTGCGATGACAGTAGGAGCTGTATATCTGAGGACATCGGGATGACGCCGTCCTAGAAATGCCGCATCGAGGTCACCTGCCTCTCCATCTCCAGCGCCGATGAAGCGAGCTTCTTCCGACGCCCGCTAGGTCGCGGGCAGGTGATCAGCTGACGGAACCCCCTGGAGGAAGAGGAAGTAAACGCCAGTCGTGCAAAGGGCGGCATGTGGGGAGGGTTGTGCGCTTTCCTGGACGCGTTGCAGCTTTCTCTCTTCGCCAAGGCGAGGCGAAATACTTGGCGGCCTTCGAGGAAACCCTCTCGTCGAACTCAGTGCACGTAATTCCCCAGCGACAGAGTCGAAGGAAGCGTGGCTGCAGACGGAGTTTTATCGACCGGTGCTACGTCGCTACAACGGTTTCCATCGGCCGACTTCCTCGCGCCGGAGGCTCGCTTCGATCGTTCGCTTCGATATCTCGCTTCGATTCCGCCTCATCCGTGTGTTGATTCGAGGCGCCTGCTAAGTGGCGGACTATGACGAGGGTTGGCGAACACCTTTGGACATCATCTTCGGAGGGGGACTAGCCCATTGTTAACACCACCATGGGGTTCTCTGTCCAGCGGGCCTTCGCCGCGGCGTTGGCGCTACTATGTCTATCCAGTGCGGTCCTCGGGGAGTCCTCCCCGCTTCTGGTGTCCTCACCCGCGTCTGCAGCATCTCCATTCGACTCGTCGACGGTCTCCTCCGGGTCCGTGGAGGGTCACCCTTCTGGGCAGGGCAAGGCCGTCAAAAGGTATCCGGTGGCCTCGGTGGAGTTCGCCAGAGTGGAGACGCCATTCATCATCGGACTTTGGATCTTCTGCGCGAGCCTTGCCAAAATAGGTGAGTGATGAAGGCTTCTTCGCGGGGGGTCATGCATCCCTCCTCATCTCGAACTGCACTAAGGTTTCTTAGAATATCTGCATCGATGCGTGTGATAGGGGGGAGTGAGGCTGACGTGTTGCCACAAATACTAGCGTTCTTTATTCCAAATAAGTTCATACAGTACACCTGTCCTACATTTTATTAATTAATAATATCAACTTCCTTAAAATTTAAATATTTCGTATTATTCCTACCGTGAAGAACACAAACCAAAACCTTGAAACTTGAATTGGAGTTCAATACATCTATAGCCTCTCTACATCGACATATGCTTCATTATTTACATTCACAAAAAAAACAAACTTTTCTTCGGCCTACCGCTAGATGACTCGAGACTTTCTTTTGAGATGTGCGATTTTGTACGTCGTGTTTGATGGATGTTAAAGGAAAATGATGGGCGAAGTTGAACAGTATTTATCACTTTATTACAGCGAATATATCAGTAGAGTAATTGACTTCTTTTTATTTATCTAATGGACATCTTCAGGCCTTATCATGTGTACAGACATTTAGAATGAACGTTAATGTGATATTTTTATTCCGTATTTATATACTGTATCGTAAACAGATCCTGTGATCTTTTTGTGTTGACGCTGACCACTTTACAGTAGTGACAACGATAAAGAGATGAGATATTGTTATTCTACCTTCAGGTATTGACGTAACACTTAGAGTTGAGATATTCCGCTCACGTTCGATTTATTTACGTTTTCTACCGTTCGGATACTGCACTGATACGAGTGTGGATCTTGAAGTTAATTGTGGTTATCATTATATCACCATCATCATATACTTACGTCACCATGTGATTAAAATCAATAGCTTTCTTATGGCATTTACTTGAAACATTAAAGAGGTACCTCGAAACCAGTATGAATGGAGTGTTTTATATTTGTTTAGACAGATAGAAATGGTAAATGGAAGCAGATTGAAAGACTGATTCATTGAAATAAAATTGTTTACGAGGATAATGTCAATGTTTGCAAAGGGAGAGGAAGACCGAGGAAATGCAGTTTGAATGCCATGGCGGAGCTTTTAGAAGAGACGGGGAAGCAATAATAGATGCATAGATGCGTCTTAAGCTAAAGATTTATATACGGTTTGGAAATAATGGAGAATTGTCATGAATATACGTGGCTAGTGACGTATTCACCCCGGTAGTAATATTTATATTTATTAGAATTGCATTTATATTATTTACATTATTTTCATATTATTCATTCATTTACATTCATATTCAGACCTTCTCGAAAGAGTACTTAATCGGATGATAAAGAGTTAGAAAACACAACACGATGCAATTTTTGTTGTACGTACGAAGGCGCAGTGGAGTGTATTTATGAGGTTTCAGTTCTGTATGAATTAAAATATGTAGGAATTAATGAAAAATATGAGGATTATCAATGCTATACTTCAATACTGATGCTGACGCATAAATGTGAGTATAATGCAGTTGTTTATGAGATTTGCCAAGAGTAATTCATTCATTTTTATACGAGCAATGATAAACTTACGTTTTGTTTTTGAAGCCCGGGAAACGTGTAGGCTACGAGTGTATAAAAGGGCTGCATTTGGATAAAATAACCACATTAGCTGCGTTTCAAGTAAGTACATTGTTTTTCTAAAACTCGTGAAGTTTCACCAACAGGTTTCCCGCATGTAAAATCAGTGCCTTGTATTTGCTATCATCCATTAAATAAAATTCATTTCGAATTAAATACTTTATTAACTGAAAATATTCGCAACGAATTCAGTAATATAATGTAAATGTTTAAAATTATTGATATTGAAACTTACCAAGGAAAATATGATTTCACTTATTTCAAGCATTTATTAGAAGCAGTAATTCCTTCAATTTTTTTATTCGTGTAATATTTCTGTATATAACTTGCCTCGTGTTCGCCGAACATTACATTTTACTGTGAAAATTTATTTTACGTATAGATTTTAGGCTGGATTTTTCTGATGTCCTGGCTTCATTAATCGTAGCGAAGTCTCTTTCGAGTGTGCACTTTTCATGTTTAAAATTCGTTATATATCTGAAATCAGCTTCCAATCTTTATGATCAGTGCTGTACTGATTTAATCAGTATAGCTGGTCGGTATCGTTGAATACTACTTCTGTTTCTCCAATATACTTCGCTCAGTAGTTCACTTAGATACTATGGTATACGTAAGGGGTGTTTATGTAGAATAATCTTAATTTATGAAAGGAATAACAAGTGTGTAAAATAATGACATGACTGGGACTCGAACCCTTCCCACGTCTCCCACTTTCCGGTCAGGTATTTTAACCAGTGAAATACCATGCCGCGTCTCTTCCACACTGTTAAGGGCTGCTATCAAAGGAAGCTGTTGTTGTTGTTGAGTTGTAAATTAAAAAATAACTATCGGATTCTATTTTGGCGAAGGTTTCCTTTCGACCTTATTAATTTAAAAGTATTGTAAATTCATTTCTATGTTTTTCGGATTTTATTCATTGGACAGTAGACAAAGTTTGACACCCTTAGGCCCCTAGGCTATTGCCCTGGTTCTCAGTAGTAAACCGAGCCTGGATTCTAAAGCATATAATGTTTATTTATGCATTAAATATACGAGATAATGTCCCTTTATTTTAAAGCGAACGCTTCAGATAGAATATCGATCCGTTTTTAGCCGCGAATTGAAAAAGCTCTCGCAATTCTGCACCTGAAGGTTTTCTAGCCTATCTGCGAGATTTGATGCAGACGTTCAGCCTATCTGACAAAGTTAGAAGAAATCTAGTCATCCGTTATGTATTCATTGAGACATTCACTTTCAGGGAGAATAGTTAATATATGTATCGAGTGCGATATCTGCTTTTGAGTACATGCCTCCCTTGATAGTTATCGAATTAAGAGGAGAAATTATAGGCAGAGAATGAATTTGCGGCACCGACTTTGCTTCCCGAACGTCATCATTAAATAATGCAATGTTTTACTGTGTATTGATTGGGAGAAACCACTTTAGGATGTCGAAAATGTTTAAATAAAGGGGAATGTATGAAAGTATGTCTGGATGTAGCTGAACATGTATAAAAGAACAGGAAAGCACGTCGGAGTCTTGTGATTGAACACAGTAATCAGTAATGTAATGTAAACAGCAATGGGAAAAGATGGAAAGACTGTTTGTGTAAGCAACAGAGTGGACCTAACGAAACTATTGGACGTGAAACTATATTTTTATATCGGAAGGGAAAAGAAAGAGTTGTATGTGCGAGTTAATATGTATGTTCTTTTTTATTTTTTTCCTCATCTTCCAGAAAGTATTATCTCCTTTTGTATTTAATGTTTGAGAAGAAACTTATGATTTTACACTGATTATTGTTTAAGGGATACTAAGTACCACTTCCATAGAAACAGAAAAAATCATTACTTTCGATGTACTCGCTACATAAAAGAGATCAGTAACCCATGCCTAAGCAGTTATTGAACCTACTTCCTGAGGGTTACAATGAAATTGCCCGAACACTTTTTAGCCTTTGACTCGCGTTGCTATGTTTGGAAGGAGTTTTGGACTTTATTCTTCTTAAATCGCGTTCCCGTATAACCAATCACGACATGAATATTTCAGCGGGAAAGTCCATACAAATTTTTGTTGGCTGAATCTTGGATATTTGCAGCACCGGCTGTAGATGTTACATAAACACAAGAAATATTCCGCAGTTATTTCGTGCTTACATTTATGAGGTGGAAAATTTGAGGTTATTTAAATTTTGTTTTCTTTGATTTTAGAAATGTTAATAATTATTTTCTGGGAAATTTCTCAGTTAAAGTAATATAAATGAGACCTCTCTTTCGTATTTTGAAATAACTTCGTAATCTTCCGCCTTCTGTACACTACCACTTTTACGATATAAATATTTAGTTTCACGTCCAATAGTTTCGTTACGTCCACTCTGTTGCTTACAAAAACTGTCTTTCCATCTTTTCCCATTGCCGTTTCCTTAGTTTGCATTTCAATCCTTTTGGTCGCCGTCATGGTTAGCGGATAAAACAATTTTTGTTGATTATTCATTATAATTAAATAACTATTTGTAGGAATTACTCAGCGTTGTTTCGGAAAGATTTTAGATCACACAAGTCAGTATGACCGTTAAGTCATTGGGAAAGCTGACTGGAACTACGTCATCTCCATCATAGGCTACCTGAAGCTACTGGAGAGGGAATGAGCAAGATGTGAGCTAGTTTGCTCTTGCTTTTATCTCTGAGCCAAAATAACATGAGAGGAGTATATGCGCGTGATTGCTGCAGTATGGGTTATGGATAGCACTACGTATTTTTCAGTGAGGAGTGAGATACCAGAATGAATTATTCAGCATATCTCATTAGCTCTCATTTTAGGAATAAAATGATAGAAAGTTTCTTTTATTCCATTCAAAAGACGTGTGAAACATTCTAACCTAAAAATTAACGAAATGTTAATTATTCTCAGGCTCTTAGAAATGCATATCTATATTTATTCAATGAGATATTCTCCAAACCATTGTTCTAAATGCAAATTGAAGAACAGAAGGAAATAACACGAAGAGGGAACGGAAACTATGGCTAAATTCAATGAGGAATAGAGTTTATATAAAACGGAAATCATTCTAAATGACCACATATTAGTGCTGTTTTGCAAATATGTCTGAGTGATACGGCAGTGAGTAATAGATTAAACACACGACAAGGTAAAGAACGTGTACGACGTGGAATTCGTTGTTCACTCTATTGAAACTTATATTTTTATAAGATATAAATTTTCATAAGTTATGGTTATTTGAACTTAATGGACGTTTTCAAGTCAAATGGAAAAACCAACGAAAACGTTTACAAATATTGCAATTAATTCGGAATGGCTTGAGATGATTGCTGAAGAAAGATCGTTTTCCAGTTAGTGGTATTTAAATTTTAGAAATTGACGTATAGAATGGACCAATAAATTGATATTAACGCGTTTTATAATGGATAAAAGATCTCCACTGTTGGACCTTGAAAAGATAAATGTCAGAGGAGTTTTTTTTTTAATTTTGTTAATTAATTCATAGTTACGTAAACTGAGGAGCATTGTTTCTATCAAATGAGTGATTCATTTGTCCCGTTATTAAAGGCGTAGTCACAGGGCTCAAGGAATCCCAAGGTCGTTCAGACTGCCGTCTTTCAGTAGAGTGATTAAATCACAAACTCAGATTTCCTAAGTCCCAGTGTCTTAACACCGTAACACACGACGCGCTTTCTTCACAAATTCACATTTCGCCAAAATTTCCCCCCGAACCTCGTAGTCTCAAAGATGCCCTCTGTCAGTCTTTTGCGCTATGGGTTTCGATGTATAAGGCTGAAAGTTTGCTCAGCGCCCAGGCCTGCAGACTAATTGAGGAATTTCCTTTGAAATACGAGGGATTTATAAAAGAAAATAGATTCAGAAATTGGCTCGAAATTATTAAAGGGAAAAGAATTAATTATTTTTTGGCGGCGTAATAGTTTTTAACCTTGAAATCAAATTAGGAGAGTTATCGTCGTGAAAATTTCCTCTCGTTGTACTTCCTTTGTGAAAATATAGTCCTATGATTATATTTCCTACTGTTTTTCAAACTACATCTCGTGGATTTAAAAAAAATCTGTTTGCTTTCTTAATTGCGCTACATAAAATTACCTGAGGTTAGAATGTAAGCTGAAATGATGGCTGGACTAATATCGAGTATTTTTTCCATGTGATACAAATCCAAAACATAATATTCAAAGAAACTTTAGATTCTTAGAAAATTTTCGACCATTATTTTTACCTACAAATAACGATAACTATGGGGAAAATATACCGAAGTTTCGTCAACATTCATTACTTTCAAACAGTATTGTTGAATTTAGTTCTTTTCCGCAAATCTCTATCTTCTTTGAGAAATAGCTTCGCAGGAGATAAACTCTGATAAATGAATAGGTTTTTGTAACTGATATTTGACGTTTATTAATGTTACGATTGCCTTTTCCTATCCAAAAACTATAACTTACAAATTCCGCTTTGTAGTGCACATAGTTAATCCCGTTATATAAGTTTACTTTATAAATAATTACGGATTCGATTGTATGGATTTACCTGAAAAGAGATTTTATGGACAATCAAAAGCACCAGAAAAATAGCTCGATCCTTCATCGTTAGGAGATTAAACCGATAGGCTCCAATTACTATGTAGTAATGAGTTATGTCATTATATTTTAGATTCTCTGTAATAAACTGCCGTTTTATTTCATAATTCTATCTTTCCATTTAGTATCAAAGAATGGATATTCCAGAATCCTGATAATAGTGAAAATAACTTGACGCTTCCTCAGCTCCCAGATAGTTAAATAGGTAGCGCTTTCGCCCTCGTGAAAAAGGTCCCGGGTCCGATTCCCGATGGGGCCCGATGTGCGCAAAATGATCTCAGCCGTTGAATGGCTTTTAAAAATACTGTTATAAGCGTAGAGGATGCGTAGGGATATTATGTGGGAATTTTTTCCGGAATAATCTCTTTGAAAATTGGGAACTGGATGGACCATGACTGGGGATAAGAAACCTAAGGAATGCCAAACGTATGTACTCCTTGTGGTGTGCATTCTGGGATTCGGAGAGGATCCATGTGAGGCTATTTAGGTTTAATTTTTTTTTCGAGCTGTTTCTATTTTTATCTCTTAATGTACTAGATAAAAGTATCTACTGATATCCTGAGGTAACAAGTAATGAAGAGATAGTTTATGGGTATTTAATGGCTGTGCTATAATTTTATTTCGTAAAATTTTCTGATTACATTTCTAGTATCTGGCTATTTTTTACCAGTAATCCAAAGACCAAATAGGAGAATTTTAACGGTGAAGCGACTTATAAAATTCAAGGGGGATGAAGAGTTAGTTTAATTAGGTAATCAGGTATGCGTGTATATATGGTCAATGGCTTGGTATTGAGTTGTTCTTCTGAATGGTGCGACATGAAGCTGTTTTAAGTAACCGAACTGTCTAGAAAATGGAGGTCTGCATTGGCCTGGCCTAGGTGAAGGACCCAAGCCCGGATTTGGGCCGGGTAAAGCTGCGTTTATTGGGACGAATGTAACTTGGTAAGGAGAGAATTATTCATTCTCCAACAGCGATTTTGTTTCTTGCACAGGGAAGGAGGCTTCGTAAAGTTGCTACGCAATACCTATACAATATGCATATTCTTCTTTATTAAATAAAATTTAATCCAGAGAAGATTGTGAACAGAAACACGAAAATATCTCGGTAGTAAGTAGGATAAATCAGATTTAGATTGGAAGTAAAATTATCATTTAAAACATTTTCTGTTTGCTTTTAGAAATTACCGGCATATTTTAGATTTTTTTATCTCTACAACAACTTCAAAGATTCTAAAGATATTTTAGCATTACTGAAGGAATAATAGAGGTAAAATAAATGTACCAATCCCTAAATGCATCGTAACGACTGATTTATGATCGATTTAGAAAAGTTAGAACTCGGTTCGGGCTTCAGAACGAAAATTTCTTCAGGTCGGGTTGGGTTCGGGCTCAAACATGAAAACCAATTTTTCGTCCCAGGACCAGCCTGGGACGAAAAATTTGGTTCATGCGGGCCTCTGCTTGAAAAACCAGAAACTTATGCCTAAAAAGAAAACTATATATNTATATATATATATAAAATATATGTATAAAATATGAATAAATAGTTTTACTTATACTTTTATATAGTATAGAGGCAAAATTTGTTCATTGAATACCTCTTCTGTTAGAAGTTTAATATATTGGAAAGCCCAATTGACTTAGCCTGTCCCATTGGGCAATCCTGATCACACCCTTTATGTCACTCATTGCTTTGTTTGAGTGTGCAATGGAATACAGAAATACTTCTCAATTGCATTATGTACCGTTTTCTATTTTCCTCAATATCTCTCATTTTTATATTTCTCTCTTTCACTCTATTTCACTTTCTGTCTACCTCTATCCACCTCCATCTCTCCCTCCGTGTCCCAGTATCTCTCCTTCCGTTCGCTGAATAAGCCTTTAAGTCGCTGACTACCACTGAGCATGCACTTGCACGTTGCCTTACCAAGCGGCTCTTCCAACAGCGAGTCGCACATTTATGCCAATTTGTTTTCGCAAATGTCGCCAAATGAACCCGACAAAGTAGCGATAGATTCACTTGTGTTAATGAAAAGATTCCCCAAAAATTGTCAAATACTGAAAATGGAGTACATTATTTATGGATTTGAGACCGACTCATGGGTGATGTCATTGAAACGGAAAAGAATTCGCTAATAGAGATCTGAGTAGCAGTTTTCTCTCACCAATTAAGCACCGGGATTTTTCCTACAAACTGAAATTACCATATCGATGGAATTATCCCGGAAAACGCATTTAAATAACGTTATTAATGTAAAATACTGAGTAATATATTGATTTACGAAAGGTAATAAGCTACATGAGAATAAAAAAATTCACATGTGAAAGTACAATATCACGCTTATCAGTTATTAACTATAATGATATTGCACGACCATGGAAACAGGCCTTTCATATTAAACAGGGAAGACAAAAGCGAGAAATAATTCATAATTTATCTTGGAAGCGATGAGCATCTTATATCTATCATTTCAACATAGTTCTTTGTATCATTTGAAGGTGCAAACTAAACCCTTAATTGCCTCATCACACATAGCATTAAGTTATTTAGTAATCCTTTTGTCAGTCATTCAATCTAAACTCTTGCCCTAAAATTCCAGTCTGACATTCTCTGGTATACAACTTTCTAATGCCCACCAGTGATCATTACATCGAAGGTTTACGAAAGATGAATGGCAAATCTGTAAGACATTTTTCACCCGATGAATTTCCTCTATCTAGTTCGGTATCGGTTTAACTTGAAAATACTACAGATTTAGAAGTAAATTAAAGAAGCAATTTTTTTAAACCCTGCTGACTTTGTGTAATTAATGAGTACGATTCAGCACAGATGGAGTGCATCTAGTTACGGTGTTAAGAAAAGTTCCCAGAAGTTGCTCGTGGCAAAAAAACTCATCACAAAAAGCTGTTTTACAAGTCACTGTCGCGCTCATATGCCTGTTGAAACCATTAATTATTGCATGCATGTAACAATACTGAAAGATGCCAATAGTTCGAAACTTTTACATGCTGCCGTTTCCCACCCCTCGAATAAATTTTATCGATTCCAGTGCAACTGAAAGAATCGATGGTACGTAAATCAGTACTTCAGAAAGCGACGGAATTAAGGGGGATTTTAAGTGCTGACCTTCTTGGTTTGTAAAATGTCGTTTACGACGTTGATGTCGTTGAAAGCGTTACGAAAGAGGATTTTATGGAGAGCTTTATGTGAGAGGTCTTGGTTCGATTACCATCCGCATGACATCTCCTGGACCGCATCCCAATTTCTGTTTTGCAATGCCGGTCTTAAATTCAAGCAGTCATGGATAGCGTTGGACTAATTTAGACTGACGATGGTATTTTTGGGAAAGTGCTTCTCTTAGGTGAGATTCTTTGGGTTCGCGATTTGCGTCCGCAATTTCATGGAAGGCACGACCTCTATTCCCGCTCATTGACCTTGTGTGTGATGGAAGGGACAGGAGGAACGTCCATTCCCGAATTCGGAAAGTTGAAGACAACCGGTTATATGTTGTATAGGAACCGATGGACGCGATATATCGAGAGTTAGAGGCATGAAGTTAGTTTAAAACTATAATAATTCGACAATGAGGAGCAAAGCTTTCGAAATTGGTCTAATGAGATTGCTTTCCAAGAAATTAATTCCTTTTTACTAACGGAAATAACCTGGTTAATAACAAATTTTCGGCGTCTTTCACTGCTCTTAAGTATAAACGTAAGTATAACCCATTTATTGTTATTATTTTTATGACGAAAACAGGAAGACCCCAATTACATCCATTTTAATAATTACCGCATGTAATCGTGTATAGGTCGACCCCTTGAATTTTTACGTAAAATTTCCATTTTATGCGTCTCGTGTACAAGTCAACCCTAGTTTATAGGGGTTATTAAATACAGCAAAGCTACTTCTAGTGGATTAAGATTAATTATAACGTGTGGACTTTTAATATTTTATCACTTTTTATATTTTTTTAATAATAAGGACTAAAAGAGATAATTTAACACTTTTAATAACAACTTTGAGTTGCATATGTTAACAATAATTTCGTATAATTCAAGATATAAGTAATTATGATGACAATGTTTTACAAGCTTCAGATGCTATGGAGTTGTCCAGATTCGATCTATCGATTTTTTGCTCTTGTATAATCGATATATTTCATCCTGACTATCCATTAGAAACTTAAATCACATTTTATGTTGTCTATTAATTCCCACCGTCTATTAATTGGTAAACCAATTGGTTGGCACCTACATTTTTTATGGTAATTTTAGACCATGGAGTTATGCATAGGGGGCATTCCATGTCAAGTGGACCAATTTTAGAGAAATGCCCCGCTCGACCATCACCGATTTCAATGAAATTTTGTGTTAACATAACTTCATATCTTCTATGAACATTTCCCAAGTTTTACATCCATCGATGAAATATTTGCTGAGATATAGTGATTTGTTTGACCCCCTACCGCAGCCTTCTGTAGTTAGACATCGATTTTTAGCAAGTTTGAGACACGTTATCTCACGCAGTATTACGTTGAGCAAAACTAAACTTTGTATTCCTATACAGCCTATGTTGCTCTATTACACAAAATAATAACAAATCTTTTATGAGCGAAATCTGCGAAGAACATTTGAAGTTACCTCCGTCCGAAAAGTGTGGCGCGAAAAAAATTTTAAAGTTTAGCATTTTATATCACTGCAAATAAACATAACATTAACGCGATACTTTGTATCTTATAACTACTTAACACGAAGTGCTCGAATAAAAAGTTTCACTTTCCGAATGCTTTCCGTTGGTTTAATATTTGACTAAATATTACGAATTTCGCCACACTTTTCGGGCGGAGGTAACTTCATGTTCATCCCGATTTCTCGGGCCTTATACGCCCGCGATGATACACCAGAATTAGGTTTTTAAAGAGATAAAAGCATGCTCTTTCTTTTAAAATTAATTTGGAAAAGTTTCGAGAGGGTCTTTTTTTTGTAAATGTGAGCTGAATATACCCAATTTTCGGCGTCGTAACAAAAATCACAATATTTGCACTCAATTTTTAAACTAACGGGCGACATTAAGAAAATGGAAATTTTTATTCCAACATTTTGTATACAGTAGTTATAAGGCACAAAGTTTCGTGTATATTGTATGTTTATTTCCAAAGAAATAAAATTCCAAACTTTAACTTTTTTTCGAGCCATAATTTTTTGTGCCGATTTTGCTTTCATTTCCTATGGGCCATTCCACTTGACATGGAATGGCCCATAGGAAATGAATTAATTTTCAATTAAAGTATAAGTAAATATTATTTAATCAAATAATTTTTTGAGTAAATATACGCGTAATACAAAAAAATCATCTAAAGATAATGTGCGAAGCCTTTCTTAGAATTTTCCTAGAGCCCTCAATTTTACTTCTCTCGTGTATAGGCCGACCCGATTATTTTCATTGAAATTTTGTATTTAAACCATGCCGTTCTATACAGGAGCATTTGCGGTATTTACGAACAAAAACAACCATTCCCTAACCGGAAACATCCGAATAACCGGAACTCGAACCCAAGACCATCGTGTTGGAGCGCTAACCACTCCGCCACCGAGGCCGGTTAACAGCGTTATGGTTATTTTACAGTCATATCCATCTTTTATATTCCATGTGGTATCTAAACCTAATGTCACTTCCAGCCAAATATAAGAATCCCTCGCATTCCGTTGCCTCATTTCAAAGAACGATCTTCATTCCTCCGATTTCTCACGGTATTGATCGTGCAAAGCTGCTGGATATACCCGCGTTATCCTTTATGTCTCTCAGGAGCGTTTTCTCCTTCAGTTTAGAGAGCAAATTCAACTTGAATTTAACCTTTATTCTCCTAATGGTTCCCGTGCAGCACAACAGTACCCCTTACCGATTTTTCCTAGCAGTCTTTACATTAAGTATGGTATTTTTTGGTAAATCAGTATCCCATCCGAATAGATTTTGTTTTAACGTTCTAGAACGATGGATTCCTAAGCTTTTTGGTCCTAGTATCCCCTTTTAAATAAAATGGGAAATAAGGTAGTATCAATTTCTTAAAATAAATATTAAAATATATAATATTATAATGTTATAATAATGTGTAATAACCATTTTTTGGAAAGATTCGGTAACACAAAATACCAATTTACTCTTCACCGTATTCAATGGAGAAGTTTATCTTAGCTCCTGGTGGTATGGGCACACCAAACAGGGAACCCCTGTTTCAAGCAATTTGGTGTGGGCACATAGGAAGGGTGGAAGCGAGGCGAATAAAATGGTGTATGGGAGAGTGTGAGTGGTTATAAATGGAGAGAAAGAAGCTGTTTGAATGTGACAGATGAGTTACGGAAGTGGCATGTAAAGGTTAAGGAGTAAAACGATACTAAACGTATTGAAAGATGTTTAGATACAGTGATATGTGTATTTAATGACAGGGAAGTAAGGATGATTAAACTAGGCAGAAAAATACTTACCCTGAAAGTTTTGCATGCATATGTATATAACACAATTTTATTTGCTAAAGAGTATCAATTATCCGAATTAATGCGAACCAGGGCCACCTCGGATAATCGAAAACACGGATGATGACACGAAAGGTTCGTCTTGCGTATTTAAATTATGAAATAAACTGCTGTTTTCATGCCTTGTACGACTTGAGTACGACGTACGACGTGCATTTACAATTTAAAATCACTTTGAATTTAAAAAATATTTATGTACAATTTTTCACTTTTCCTCTATAATATATACGTCGATTGTCCAATATAATTCTCTTACTTCTATTCTCCGTTTATCTCCAGATTATTAACGACGTTTGCTTGTCTTTGCTATATCATGAAGCAGTTAAGCAAAAGTAATGCAAGTGGTGTGCCGGTACATATGTGTGTCGGAAAAGGCAAAGCACACAAACATCTAACTCGGATGGAACGGAACCTCGGTTGATTGAGACTTGGATAATCGAGACTCTACTGTATTTAACTATGAAATACTTTTTACGCATCAGCCGCTTTTCAGCTGGATTCTAAACCAAAAGCCTTGGGAGATTACAAAATTACAAATTATGATCTAGTAAGCTCATTTGAAACACACTCTTTAGTGTTTTCCAACTTCTCCTCCTTCCCAATTTCATTGATTTGCTTACGATACTCTCTAATTAGTTTTATGAGTAAAAGGGAATTAATTTATCGATATGTAGCGGAGGATCAGTGCTAGTGTGGAGGAGTATTTAGAATAAACGAGGCTGATAGTGAGCTTATACTATATTGCAATAGCGTGAGTTGTGACCGTCCATTCGCCGGTGGACACCATACATTGGTTCCACCGACTGTTGGAAAGTCCGCCTCCGCTTTAAAATCGAAATTAATGTTTATTCTGTCGCTTGGGAGTGTTTTGCGCGTGCGTCATGTGTGAGCATCCCCTCGAAGAGACAGAGCTCAATGCATCCTTCAACAGCTGACTGTTACGTGTGCCATTGGGCTATTGATCACGCACGGCTCCTATAGTTCTCTCGCACGCCACTGGAGGGGCACCGTGTCGTTGCACTACACTATGCAAATCTCATCTCCTCGCGTGCCGTCGTTTCTAAACTCCGGTTTTCGTCAGCGATACCTCAGTTCCGGTTTCGCTCTTCCAGACGTCGTCTGACCGGTTCATGAGTCGTTCTCTTTTCTCCCAGAATGCCAATAGCTCACTGAAAGGGATAATCTTCATTGCATCACTAGCGGAACTGCCCGTTGATTCTTACCGGGAAATGGAAACTATTAAATAATTTGCTGATCGTTCCTTGCTACCATGTGTTGATTAATTAATGGAATAATTTTCATTTGTCTTTTAGTATAGGTTACAGATAAATGTGCGAAGTGGGTTCACAAGACCGAAGGTCTCCAAAAATTTTTATGAAGAAATACTGCCCCAAAAAATTGAAAATTCTGTTACTTCTCGACGTAATCCTCGTGAGGATTTACACATTCTCCACAATGTCGTCGCCATAATTCCATGGCTGCTGAGGACACTTCTTTAAGGCTGTGTCTTGCTCACTGAGAAATCGAGGTGCGTTCATATTCCAAGGTCTCCGTGTTATTAATGTACTGTATAGTGCTTCCATATATATTAGAAATTTGGAAGAAGTTTTTAAGTTGAAATCTTCAGGCCAAATCTTTCAAGAGCAACCGCATCTTTCTACTAACTCTCGATGCTGATAAAAACAATTTAGACGCCTCAGAACTTGAACGCACCTAGATTTATTTTCCAGAGATTTCCCAGTGGGCAAAACACCCCTAAAGAATTGTTCTCAGCAGCTATAGAATCATGGAAACAACGTGGTGAAAAGCGTCTCTCCAAAGAGATTACGTCGAGATGTTACAAAAGTTTTTACTTTTGGGGCAAATACTTTCCAGAAAAAAGTTGGAGACTCAAGGAAGGATGTACTTTAAGGCAGTCTGACGGGACCGGGAATCGAACCCGGGTCTCCCAATTACCGGTCTGCTGCTTTATCCGTTGAGCTACCTCGGCAGAACATTTCTCCAAGCGATTCGGGAGACTTTGTGGGCAAGGGACGTTGCGAGTTCGTCCACATGGTGGCATCATACGCTGTCCCGTCAGACTTTTTTCAAGTCCATTCTTCCTTGGAATTTTTCCTGGGTGCGCACCATCTTGCGATAGATCACCCTTGCCCGTTTTATATGTTTATTAACCTGAAGGGGGCTTCCTTTCCATCACTTTGTGTGGCCGGTGCTTCCATGACAGCGAACGATGCCACCATGTGGACCAACTAGCAACGTCGCTTGTCATTACTGAAGTATGAGAGTGGATGAGTAATTGAATTGTCACTCCTCATGACTTTGCAGACAATCATTTTATTCAATATTCTTCAAATTCAAGAATAACGATATTTTCCAAATATGAAGCGAAATCGAGTACTCTCTTGTTCGTTTTTTTTTAATCATTGGCATTAATATTCTTTTGCTTGGAAGATGTTTGGCCAAACTTAACCTAAGAGTTTCGATTTGGTGAAACATTTTTCAAGATGAAAGCCTCTTTGCGTGTTAAAGGGTATCAACATGCTCAGCTTCTTTCTTCCCGAGAGTCATCCATCGCATCCTTGAATCTCTTTCCTCGTCTCTCAACAATATCTTCGCTCCGCATCTCCTCCGCTCCCCTTTCCGGATGCTGCGCCAGAACAATTCTCATCCGGAATTACCAGACCATTTATAGTTTCTATAGCGGAAATTTACAAAGATAAAATGTATTTTCCATTCATGTTCATTCATGAATCCTACTCATGAATTATTACTTTTCGTTCAAATAGCGAAGGGAATTCTGTCCCATTTCATAATTTAACCCCATCCCTGACGTATCATTTTAAGATGTTTCATAAAGAATTTCGTTTTCTTTACCAAATACGGATCCTTAAGAATGTATTTTATGAATTAATTATAGCAATATTACGAGTTCAAAATCGACATTTGGCATAATTACAAGTTTTCGAATTATACGAAACATTTTGGGGCAAAGAAATAAGTGAACCTTTATTCAAACGTTTCTTTACGTCAAGCTTTTAAATTGCGCCAGCGAATAAGATACTACGAAAACGTTATTTATTTTACAATTTCGCCGCAGAAAGACGCTGAGTCAGGTGGTGACGTTATATTGTATTTCATTCAACAACTCAGACAGTATTAAAAAGTTTTATAGACATAAATACAAAACAACGGAACATAAGTAACCCATTCCACTAGATACATTATTTCTCAAGCTTCCTTTTCAACTTAAAACTTAAGCAGCTATAATTTACATGTCAGACTACAAACAATACAAAAACTATGTATTTATTTATTTACACTCTTTACATTACATTGAATCTAATTTTAAATAACATATTTGCACAATTCACATTTATATATCTCAATAAAATTTCCATATCTTCTCAACTCCTTTTTGCTATAAGGTAAGCGTTTGAAGACCTCTTCAGGCAAACTATTCCACTTTTAATCTCTATTTATTTACAAGTTCTCAGTTAAATATCTTCATTTCTTTCTCAGCTTGAACTTCTTATGATCCCCTAGAGCAATATACATATATATTCTGCTTCTTAACTCATTCAAAACCAACCTCGCCTCCTCCGTTTCTTACCTGAAAGATATCTGTCGATTTACCCTCTGCCTTTTTTCTAGTGTTTCGCAAAGAAGAATTTTTATATTTTTATAAGATAACAAAGGAATCGCTGATGAGAAGGACACCAAAAAAATAACTCAAGGCAGAAATGTCTGATATATTTAAGAAAATTATTAAACCAATCACTCTCAGTGCTTGAGAAGAGACAATTTTTATGTGATGAGCGAACAGACGTTCAAAAATTACTCCTAAATCATTTTGTGCGACTACCAAAAGAAGCATTATTTTCAAAGATAATTTTTGAAAAAGTTTGTTTATAAAGTTGTTATTGTTTCTTTGAACACTTAGTTTAAGTGTATTTTTTGTTTGTTTAATTGAACATTTCACTCCGGCATATCTTTGGAATTAAAAAGTTTAAAGCAAAATATATTGTATGCTTGAATACAATTTGAACGTATTATAAAAATTGGAAAGGAGTGGAGTATATTCTATGACTGCGCTACGCTGCTTTGCAGGTTTTGTGCGATCTCTTGCGTGTACAAGTGCCTGGCTTGTCTAAATGGGAGACATCGCGTGTGTCACGCCACTTCAGGACAAGCTTAGAGAGATAGAAAATCACAAATGATGCCAATTTTTCTGCCGTTTGTCCGCACTCCTTTTATTTGCTACAAATGAAAACCGCGGAACACAAAAAACAAAAGCTTCAAGACAAGGGCGACCAACCACGAAAAATGAGCTTCTAAGAGACGGCATTGGAAGATTAGCATTGGATACATGTATGAAGTATGAATTAGTTATATTATAATGTTAATAATTTCGTTACTTATAGTCAGAAACCTATGGAAGGGATTGTCCATGTTCCGGACTCGAACCCTCGACCACCGGACTGCGCCAGAAAACGGTTTGGACAAGTTAGACAAAACTTGCCCAACTAGATTAATTTTCGCTGTGTCACAGATTGGAAAATATATCTACTAATACTTGTATGTATGTACTTTTCTGTTTAGCGAAATTAAGTATTTTTAATGTTGAAAATTGATTGCGGAATACTGAAAATTCCAGAAAAGTTTTTTTTTATCACTAAATGCTAGCTTAGGTTTTTCAGAAGGCCGCTTGTGTTAACTATTCGACCAATCACGAAATCATTGGGCCCCATTTAAAAGCGTTAAGCAGCATTTCACTTAATATATATACTCAAACAGCCATAATCGACATTGCGCGGAAAAAAGGAGTTTATCGCTCGTAAAGTAGAGAAATAATATTTCCAAATTTTTGTTTATTGACGTAGTTAACGAGACTGCAAACGTTTGAAACTCGAGTTCGTATCTAGGAAAATATGGGAGTTTCCACTTCTGATGTTCACCGTGTATACCGCAGTGTGATACCCGACCTCGATGGAGGAATGATTAGGGTACTTTACAACTCTGAGGTCCGGAGTTCGAATCCCGGCTGACTGGGTTAAAGTATTTTAATGGGTATGCTCGGAGACTCCTGTTTCCGTTAAAGTAATAATAATAATAACTGTTGGTTGGTGTGCCCAAATCTTCGCGTAGATGTGTTTTGTTTTATTCTCGAATACCATGATCCTAGCTTATTCCTTAAATTATTAGTTCCCAGTAAGGTAATCTTAGTAAATAAAAATCGATTATTACGTGCAGAATTTTTCTTAATGTGTATTCTAAAGTAATGTGAGCTAAGAGAATTTAACTAAGATAAGAGTGAGAGACTAAGGGAGTAATATTTTATATTTAACTCACTACTTTTTTACTTTTTTACTTTCAAGATATAAACGAACTTATAACAGTATTTCTGCAGGCCGCGAATACGAGGAAGTAGGTCACATTCGATTTTTCGGTCAAAGGTTATCGTTATATTTCATCTGAATGAGCTGCAGAACGCTAAATCACAAGTTACGCCTAATATTTATTGAAATGCTAATGACGATCGAAAATATCTCGTGTTTCGTCCGACTAACTTATTTCAGCTCAATTACGTATCCCAGTTTCGACCTAAACACGAGTGTCTGTGGTAATTTTCCACCAACCTCACCTTGTTCCGATCTCAAATCGCGTGACACGAACCCAAGGTCTCTCCGAAAGAAAATCCGTCTGAAGAAATTGGAAAAAGTCTGAAGCAAAGCGTTTCGTTCGAAATAGCTACGATAAGCAGCGGACGACATCGGAAGCTGAGAAACGTGGGAAGGAAAGGATGGAGATTAAAGTTACGGGAGAGAAGCAGAGTTGCACAGGTTTCTCAGAAGATATGCGCGAGACATCATGTGCCGTTTGTAGTATTCACTCGTGAACCACGCGCACGCTCTTTTCCTCAAATAAGCGTATCAGGTGCTCGTAGGACTCGTGTGAAGGGTTTCCAGTAAACTGTTCACACACGCGTTCAACCCAATATTAGGGAAAATTTTGTCTCGCGGACCCTCGAAAGAGTCAAAAGGCACCGATTAATAATGGTCTAAATCCAAACATTTATTACTTATTTTTGATGAATAGATTGTGCGAATTATTGAGGCCGAACAAGTTGTAGTCCATACCAATAGAATAAAACGACGATAGTATTGACGACAAGAAAAACATGGCCTCCGAATAGCGATGTGAGTAACGCGTTCGACTTCAAAGAAAGCAGTTTCCGGTTCGAATCCTGGTGAAGTCTCACGTATGTACGAAATGACATTAGCTGTCGAAGCACTTTTCACAATACTACCACTCTTGCATTCAGCATCAGATTGTCAGTCATTAAAAATGAAAATGTCCATTTTACACAATTACAGGAGAGGCGTGAACAGTGACCGTAGACGAGTTCACGAAGACAAATATCCGATTAGCCGGGTCTCGAACCCGTGACATTGAAGCTAGGTTGCAAGCTAACCATTCCAACACCGCGAGTGGTTCAATTCTCAAGAAACTTCCTGAATATCTAGAAGTCTGTCAGTCAGTTAGGGGGCTGGTTTGAACCTCATCCCCTCCACCAACAGCTACGGAAAGCTAAGAGTGGGGGCTGAAGGGATTAGACAAAATGGGGAGTGAGGTAGTTTGCCATTGCTTTCCTCACTGAGACAGAATGCTATAGCGGAACAAGTCCACGTAATTATGGCACAATGCAAACTACGACTCTACAATGACATTTCGTAGCATTCAAAAAGTAGAGACCTTCAATGTCATCATTCAGCATCACTCATACCTCAATAGCTTTCATATCATCAAAGCCATAGACAAGACTAGGACGAAAGTATATGAAGGATACATTTTTCTCTGTCCTTTACCAAAAGACAAATGAAAAATATTCCGTTGATCAGGATATGGTAACAGGACAAATTCTAGTCGTAATCTATCTAAAGTTAAGTTACATCTTTGTTTTACCTTTAACTGTATTATATAATTATTTTTGTTTTACTGCGACAATGTGTATGGATTTGTATGATTTTGATTCAGCCCTTAGGTGGCTTTCTGCTACTGGGCATTAATAAATATTATTATTATTACCTTTTTAATCGCTCCGGCCTAAAGCTTTAAAAATTGTATACTTAAATAATTAACTTCTCCATTTTTCTCTTAATCGTTTGTCTGTATTTTTTTATTAGTAGTTTTGTAACCCTTTGAACTATTTGGTTAGTTGAAGCGAAAATCTTTAGTTACCTCAGATAAAGAGCCAGAGTACATGACTAATAAGAAAGGTCGAAAAACCTTCCGTTTCACGCAGAAACTCGGGTGCACGCAATTCATGTAAAATTCATCCACTTAGCGTGTGCGTAATCCGTGTCCATAATTTATTCCTGCGAAATCAATGTTTGAACGGATTGACTGGGGCGCATTTCCGGCCCAGCAACCGAAACCCAACGTCATTTCATTACGTTCTGATTTAGGAAGCAAACATTGGAAGCTTCTCTGCGAACAATCAAACTCATAGTGTATTTAAGGAGATTTTCTCTCTCTATTTCTTGTAAATGTCGCAGGAGCACGAGGGAGATACAGTGAAACAAGCGAAAAGAGGCTCACCTTTCATAATATTTGGACGTTTGGCGTAAGAAAATTTTTGACTCCAACTTGGGTGCTTTCACGGGTAATTCTTTTATATGCTATTCCATCGTTTACTGAGTGCTGAATGTTATTTAATCTGGCGTCCGCATAGCCATGTCGGTAACGCCTTTGACTTCGATGTAAGCGGTCCCGGGTTCCATTCCCGGTGAGGGCTCACGGGCGGAATGCCCTTAGCTGTTGTAGCACAATTAAAATTACTATTACCGCTACTATTTAAGAAATTTCAATACTCTATTTCTAATGTACTATTATATTGCTCAATATAAACATATATGTAGCGTTACATGGCTCATTTTTCAGAGTTAACTTAGATAGATTTTAAACTTATAGGTCGATTAACAACAATACAATAAATATTCGGAATTTTTGAAAAACTCATGCATTAAGACTGCTCTTGCGCAACTCTGGATGAACTTACGTTGCCGAAATTTGTGCCGTTTCCTTGAAATTGAATTTTATAAATCGCGAAAAAGCTGAGACTAGCAAAAAGCGCCGCTTTTGGGTACGTAATAATAATCAATGTGAAGTGACCCGGTTTAGTGGAACACCATGTAACAAACGAGAAAACAGGTCTTCGTATTTTCCACAAGATTTGTAATAATCGACCGGTATTGGCCTTGCATTAAGTTTTCAGAGTAAGGTAAGGAGGGATGAGAGGTTGGTAAAGGTGACGTCATTAGTAGGTTGCTGCCACAATTTCTACGATCAATATCAACTACGGTGCACTAGTATAAATTCTCTCTGTATTCCTCTGTGTGTACCTGAAGATGGCTGCAAGGCCTGAACCGGTCGATTGTGAAAATTGTCGTAGAAAATACAAATATCGGTTTTCCATTAAAACTCTTTCCTGACAAAAATGGGGTAGCCCCGTAAACTATGCGCCTGCAGTAATTTTGCTTGCCACCTAAAGATGGACAAATAGAAAATAATTATTGACTAAGAGGAGTGAGGTATTTAGGACCGTAGCCATGATTTGTCCATGAGGGCGTTTAGAGCAATGGAGTAAACATTGCCTACAATCAAGTGGCAGGAATACTTCCTCCCAAAATCTAACGGAAATAGAAATTGATTTATTATAACAATTATACCCTAAGAATCTCCAGCGGTGTTTAAATGGCATAATTAGGAGAGGCCATCCCCTCGCGTGCTTCGTTTATTGTTAACTCTGTGGGCATGGGGGGATTGAACCCCCAAAACCACCCCCTTGGCTATGCCTCAGGAGCTAGTGTTCTCTTGCTATCCTCTCTCTCTAATGCTATAATGAAATGGGAATTATTAGTAACTACACCACTTATAAATTCCGAATTAAAATTTAAAAAAATTCGTTGCTCACGAAAAAATTTTACGGAGAATATTATTTGCATTAGTTTGTCTTGATAGAGTCCCAATTCATCTCAAGATGCACTTTAAAGTTTCTGAAAAAGAATTCTTGTTTCTTTGATATCAAATAGCTTTACTCAAGTTGCAAATCCTCTATTTGCTTTCTTGCCCATTGTGCTAGGTTGTGCCCTACATTGAGTTTATTGATCAATTTTCGGAATCTTAGTGAGCAGGATAAACATCCTTCACGTGGAAATCACGGTGTTTATGTAATCTGTGGAGGAGTCACGCGATAATAACCACCAATGCCAAGGTTTGCGTGCATCCGTTCACTCAATTATACAATTAAATGGATCCTCAATTAGTGGGATCTGTGCGGATCTATCGAGTTCCAAAGAATCATGCTTTGGTATTCATGCATAGTATCATCAATATACCACTGCACAATCTCAGCGTACGTATAGAAGTGTAGCGACTACTTTTGTCGTCTTGTGACTTTTGGCCTCCAAGGAGCACTGCTAACAAAACATAAACTAGTAATTTAAAAAATATAAATGAATTTTTAAAATCTTCATATCTCTGAGGATGTTTAAACTTCTCCATTACAATGTTTCTTTTCTACCAGTTCATGGAACCGTATAATTTTTCGTTCAGGTTTTCGCTATAATTCAACGAAAAATAAAACTTTCGCTTCATTTCCGGTTTCCCTCCTTCCGCCAACTTTGAACCGGTTCGTACAGTTTTTCACCCTCTGAAAACTGCAGTATTATATCATTCTCAAAGTTTGTTTTATTATTTCCAACTTTTAAAATGTATGTTATAATACACTACAATTAAAAGTAAAACTTAGTAATAGCTAGTTGCAAGTCGTGATTACGAATATTTTGAAAACTTTTTTCCTGTTAAACTTAAGTAAAATGCTACTGCTGGGAACAGAAAATAAAACTTGTTTTCGATTTCGTTTCGGATGCAGAAATTACAGTTTTTGCGGTTCTAGTTCGGTTTTCACTCCAGAAACGGAAAAGGAAACCGGAAAAGTTTTTTTATTTTTAGGTTTCGGTTTTCGGTTCGATTCCATTCGATGCCCTGCTTTCTACCAGAGAAGGGTGATATTTAATGTTTAGTTGTCTATCAAGTTGTCATCTCTTTTAATTTAGGAAGTCATTAAGCAGATTCGCATGTACGTATAATAGTAGCGAAAATGTATTCTGAGGAAACTATGACCTTCACCTTTGTAGTTGTGATGACATGTTTGATGTGTTATCGTTGAAGCCATTAACGTAGAAACTGTAAGATTGAGATCAGGTTTCACATTTTAATCACATTTAAGTGTATATTCATAACCATTTTGTAATATGTGCTACATATTTAATATTTCTAGGGAAGACGCCCGAATAACATTTACGTCGTTAGAGAAGATGAAAGCCTAGCATTATTACTGGTATTATTATGTATACTTAAAATGGACATTAAGTAATTTTCATTTTTGGGCCAAGTGTTATAGTGTTTTTCTTTGAATTTTTAATAAATCCATACCGCAAAAGCAAATCTAAAGTCTACTCAAGAAATATCAATTCTCAACATTAAATGGATAACTTCATGATTATTATTTTTGTTTATAAATTATTAAAAATTCCATTCTCCCCTAAGGCGCGTTGGCCTGGCTCTTGAGCCTTCCATCTGGTGGTCGGCCATCGCAATAGGAATATAACATACAGGTGACGTCAACGCTGAGCTATGAACAATGCACGAATGTCTAATGTGTGCCGCTGGGAGAGATTTGGGTCAGAGTTGGAAATAAGGGCGGGAACTTCACGTCAATAGCTACCGCAGCGACTCCAAAACAGCTGACTATCGCCCTGGGGTAGGTCCCGCAGGTCGAGATTGGTCGTTCCAAATAAGCTCTGAAGAATTCAACCCTTCGATGTATTTTAGTTTAGACTATTTTCTGTCCCCATTACACTGCATAAGTCGTGAAACATTAGGGAATTGGTAAATGTTCTTTTCGTTGCGGTTGCAACTCAATCTCAATGGACGAATGTTTGTAAAGTATTCAATCCGATGGCCGATTGGGACCTCATCCCCTCTACCGTCAGCTACGAAGAGCTAGGAGAGGGTAACGAGGCTTACGATGCGAGATGAGGAGTGAGGAAGTATGCTCTAGCTTTCCTCTCTGATCCAGAATGCTGTAAGCAGAGCAAGCCCCTGTTAGTGAAGCACGATGACTGTACGAGTAATACTTTTCGTAACATGGTATAGAGAAAACCTTAATTGATTCTATTATTCAGCATAATCTCTTACCTCGGTAGCTCTCATATCATCACATGAACAAGACTGATACAAAAGTATACAAAAGATGCAATTTTCTCTATGCCGTACTAAAAGACAAATATTTCATTCATCGAGATATGGTAGTAGGATCACGGTAGACGAATTAAATTATCAATATGAATATCTTTTTAACGTGAAATAGTGCAAATAATCGGTAAAAGATCTGAGAATCCCTAAGGTAAAGTTAAATAAGTTAAACATTTAATTAATATTCTTGATAGTATGAAACTTCTGGGTGAACCCGGAGGAACCAATTATACATAATATATAAATATGTATGTATAAAATATTTTATGTATTATCCTTAGAGGAATTTATTGATAATTTTAAAGCTCAAATAGACTAACAATATTTGTACCCCTCTACCGGAAAAATAAAATTTAGGCATAATTATTTTATTTTAATTGTTAATCTTATGTAAATTTTTCCAACGGAACTGCTTAAGTTTCTTTAACCAATATGAGCATTTATCTTTGAAAATATTTATAGTGCGTTGATGCATATATACAAAATACCAAATCTCAGTGTTTTTGAGTTACTTCATTTTACAAACATGTAAATAACTGCCTCGAATAAAGAAATACTTGATTATGTTTTGTAATTAAATAGAAGCAATCTCGTCGTTCTGTCCGTGGAGTCCTTTTAAGATTAAAACGTGTTTCTTTTCGTGTTTTTCTTCCAAATCCTCATTATTGGGAGTAGCAATTGAACACAGTGCATAGTGTTTAATTTTTACTATTTAATTGATAAACCTGCTAGTTTTTGGTAATAAGTTTTCCTCATTGTGTTTAAGTTAATGAATTAATTCTCTTATAATAGCTACACTCCTTGCTAATTAGCGTTTTATTTAATTTATTTTTGTGGAGAAATCAGTTTAATGACTGTTACAAAAAATGCGTATATTGTTGAATTTTTAACTTAATTACCGTTGATAAACTCAAACAGCACTTCAAGAACGAATGAATTTCGAGTCGTTTAGGAGCATTTGTGCTTTATTTGAGATTCCTCTTTATCATTTATTTATTAACATATTGCAAAAATTTTAATTATTTTTGACTAACTAAACTATAAACTGAAATAGCATACCGAGAGTGAATCAATGTTGAGTCGAATCTACTTGAAGAGTGGTGAAGTAAAAGGGTCTCATGTTATTTACGAGTAAATTGCATTTTTAATAATTCAAGAATGAATTTGCACCGCTGAAGCAAACACCTACATCCACATATGTACCCTTCAAGCCACTTTTCGGCGTGTGGCAGGGGGTGCAAGCACCATGGATCTACCTTCCCAATCGATTACTTTTGAGTATCGTTCCTGGAAACTATGAATTCTTGAGACGACTAGATCTAGCATCTGTTTCTCTGATATTTTCTCAGTAACATGGCGGCCTATGTAACAGGATGGACGCGTAATATCGGCTACATCCTCCAAAAACGTACTTTCTCTAAAGTTATGATGTAAAATTATTTATTACATTTTGTTCGAATCTTTGTTTAAATCTTTCATCTGCAAATGACCACAATCCTGCGTCCTGAAACATCTGAGTAAAGCTCACTGATTTGTCATAACAATATTTGCGAAACGTATCGCCATTCATTGTACATTTTCTAATTCATCGAATTATTTCGCTGATTTTACTGTTAATAAAAGTTTTTACCTCGGAGTCTTTACGAATAACCATAGGTTTCATTTTCTTTTGAAGAAGTTGATTCATTTTATGTATTATATGAGATTCGTTTTTATGATCTAAATTATTGATTTACAGCATAAATTTTGATTAATGTCGTGAACAGTTATTTTATTTTGCTCTTTTGGCTCGTATTTTGCCTCTAAGACAAAACAATTGTGAAAACCTCGCGAATTTATGGCAGCTATATTCCCAGCGTCGGGAAAGGATCGCTGTTTCTTTGCTTTCCTTTGTCATTTGTTCCTTGCATCACAGCCACTGTCTATCGGACGTTCACCTGACATGGATTTGCGAAAGGAACGGGCGCATTTTCCCGGAGAAAGTTCCGATTACTAATGAGGAATTCGTAGAAAAAAGGGGATGCGCGAAAAGCTGCCTTAGGTTCACTCGGAGCCACGCGAACAAACAAAAAAGAGAAGAACATTTATTAAACGTGGAATTCTGAGGGAATTGGAGCCGTTTTATTAAATGTATTCACAGGGTGTGGTCCTGTAATTCGTATAAGAGTTTTGCTTTTCTGCCATGGTTGCAATTTTAATTATAGAATCATGTCAAAAAGTTTTTATTGCTTGCGACTACACTATACTATAAAGTCCCCTCTTACATACAGCGCATTTAATTTTAATAAAATGAAAAGATACAGCAGTAAAAAAGGAGAAAAGAAGGAAGAAACTGGATAAAAAACCTAATTCAAGATCTTAGGAAAACATTTTCACAGCAGGAAAACACCCACAACAAAAAATGCTATGGTAAAAATTTAATTTTAAACCAAAGAAAATTATTTCTATAAGCTGAAAAAAGGAAAAAGAACGCAAAAACTTAACTAAAACAAATAATACATTTATAACGGCGTGGAAAAGTTTCCGCAACAAAAGATATTAAACCTTGAAAAATACAAAGCAAATGAAATGGAGGTTAAAAATATACAATATACATTGACGTTATAGATACTAAAACATTAGAATCTTAAATGATGGTTCACAGCTTACTCTCATGGAATTACAATCAAAAATGGTCAACCAAACAAGAATTTGAAGTAAGCCTCTTTCAATTTCATTGCTGAACAATTATGTTATTAATTGCGATTGAATTAAAATCAAAGTTAAGCTAAGCGATGCACCCCCTAACAACCACAAATGCACAATTAACGCGAGAGAGCCTTTTTTAAACTTCTTAAATACTTAAAACTCAAAGAAAGCAGTTTCGGATTTGATTTCAGTCATGGAAATCTATCAATATCCATTGCATAACTTAATTATGAACCCTTTCGTGGAAAGGACACTAATATCATCTTCAGCTGATATTTTCGATTTTAGGATGATAGTATTAAGCGCCAATTTTTATACTAATGTCAGTCAGAAAGCCCTAAATAGAATGATGACCTTTATTTTATTAAATTTTGTAATTAATATCTCCAGAAAGACTTGCAAACGTATTTAAAATTGCGCGTTTTTCATCTCTCTCAAACATGGCTTTTTCTTGTAATTATGATTTCATGTTCTTTTTATGGTAGTTTTTGCTCTCAAGAATTGCGAAAACTATTTTCAAAGAAAATGTAGGTGAAATGTCCTAAAATCAGTACTTACCGTTATTAAAAATTTAGCCGTAAAAAGCAACAATTGACGGTGACACATGTTATCTGAAGACAGTGCAGTTTGAAGAAAATGACAATCAGATTCTCATTTCTTAGTCTCATATATTCTGTATAAATGAATGCGGTTAGGTGGAGTGAGGTAACTAGGTCACGTGGCTGTCATAAGTTCGTGGAAATATAGCCCGGATTTTCCTGTAGTCAATGGGAAACTACTTCGAAACCGATAGAGGATTGAATGTCTTAGAGTTGTTTGAGTAGAAGTGGTATTTCTAAAAGTGATTCGACAGCTTAGGTCATTTTGCACATTTGGGCCCCCACTGGGATTCGAACCCGATACTGCTTTCATCGAAGGTAAACGCGCTGCTCATTCAGCTATCCGAGAGTCACACAATTATTATTGTTATTATTATTATAAAACTTCAGAGAATATTGCAATTGATATTATATATAATAACGATTTTCTGGGTCGCACGGAATCTGCTTTACAATAGAAACGTCTTTGTTGGACGAAATTGTGGCTAGAAATTTAACAATATTTGTACCCCTCTACCGGAAAAATAAAATTTAGGCATAATTATTTTATTTTAATTGTTAATCTTATGTAAATTTTTCCAACGGAACTGCTTAAGTTTCTTTAACCAATATGAGCATTTATCTTTGAAAATATTTATAGTGCGTTGATGCATATATACAAAATACCAAATCTCAGTGTTTTTGAGTTACTTCATTTTACAAACATGTAAATAACTGCCTCGAATAAAGAAATACTTGATTATGTTTTGTAATTAAATAGAAGCAATCTCGTCGTTCTGTCCGTGGAGTCCTTTTAAGATTAAAACGTGTTTCTTTTCGTGTTTTTCTTCCAAATCCTCATTATTGGGAGTAGCAATTGAACACAGTGCATAGTGTTTAATTTTTACTATTTAATTGATAAACCTGCTAGTTTTTGGTAATAAGTTTTCCTCATTGTGTTTAAGTTAATGAATTAATTCTCTTATAATAGCTACACTCCTTGCTAATTAGCGTTTTATTTAATTTATTTTTGTGGAGAAATCAGTTTAATGACTGTTACAAAAAATGCGNATATATATGATGAATTAGTATCTTCACTTTAACTCTAACAAAACATTATAATACCAGGCCTTAAAGTGAACTTTAGTTAAACTCTATTTTAAGTATACCATACAATACAGGACCTTAGGGCTTTAAGGCCGCAGTTCGTGACCCTCATTGAAACACGGAACACAAACTCAAATTAAACCATCGTTAAATTAATATTCTAGAAAACATTCCTTCCCAACCGAAACATGAATTCAGTTTCGTATCTGAACCTTCTAAATTCTCCAGAAATAAGCCTTGTTCATCCAGATCAGTTACAAACTTCGTACTATTATAGAGGAATGAGTCAATCCGGAGTTTATGACTTTAATACAACCTTGAATATACTTTCAATGAGGAGGTGAAAAAAGAAATTAAACAGCGCGAAAGGTGTAAAAATAAGCATCGCAATCGGATATAAAACCATTTCAATCCTAATCTCTTGAATAATTTGGTAATTTTTCGAAGTAGGAAGAATTGTGGGGTAGATCTCTCTAAAACGAGGGAAGGCTCACCTGTTTTCCTTTTGTTTTCTGGACATCATTTTTAAGAATCGTCCTTTGTTATTACGCAGGAATTTTAAAAAATTCATTGAAGACATTCATCGTGATTCTAAAAGAGCTTCTTTTGAATCTGACTGTTTAATTCATATGCTTGTAGATAAAGTTTTATGGTGCTTGCACCCCCTGCCACTCGCCGAAAGGCGGCTTGCAGGGTAGTTATGTAGATGTATGTAGAAAGTTCATTATTAGAGACTTGCAACAATGTCGCAAAAGAATATCGCTCGTTTGGTCTAGTTTAAAGATGTCCTAGATGCTGTTAAGCACAATTTCTGGGAGAGCCCCTGTCATATCTGGTGCCACTTGAGCCTCACAAAGAAAATCTAAAAAAAGAGCAATTTTTTCGAGGGCTTTCATACCCTAATTTGGAGGTCGTTCCCCTCTTAAATCCTCTTAAATTTTCCCATTCTGTTCGTAAGCATCCACTTTTCTTCGACTGTCAACTGTTACTCACAATAGAGATGATTATATCTCTAAATAGCTCATTTCTCTTTCATTCTTCGGCAGAACCTTTATTCTTTCAACGAATGGCTCGAATTTCCTAAATTTAGAGCTCAAACAAAAGAACAGCGGTTGCTACAGAAACCGACGACTGTTGACAGCTTTGGGATGGAGTCGATGAGATGGAACTCAAAACAAGTTCAGCATGCTTTGCTAAACCAAAAGGAAACGACTGTCGACTTCATAACGAGTTATTTCTACGGCTGGGAAATCGTGAGCAGGTTTTTGAAATTCGCCGATTGGGGACTTTTCATGGTTTTTCTGTTGAAATGTAAACAAATGTGCATAAATCGAATGCGAAATCTGGGGAAATGTGACAAATTCCTTCTGTATGTCGTTCATGCATGACGTCACGGGTAACTGATCGATATTGGACTTGAATTTCAGCGGAAAAGTGACACATATGTATGTAAAACTGAAACAGGAATATTTTACTGCCTGTACTTGAATTTCTATGAAAAGAATCATCTCTGATGGAGTATTACAAAAGCAAATTAAACTTCCACTATTTTGGTGTTATTAGAGAAGCACATTTTTCTCCTCGTCATATGAATTGTTCACCAGTTGCTCAAAGAGTAAATAAAAACCTAAAGATCTTAAATTTAGGCGGAAAATAATGTCATCGAAAGATTTTGTCTTTGCAACGGAAACAGAAAAGAACCTCGGCATCTCAGGTCTCATCTTACATAATTTAGTGAGGTGAGTTAAACATGTCCTTATTTTTCTAATAAACTTTAAAACATCATAAAAGTAAGGAAGAAAATCATTTCGTTTTCAAAATCTAACATAAAAGATAATACAGTTACAATTTTTTAGATTTTAAATCCTTTCTGTGCAACGTACGCTTAGAAAATTCAATTGCGAAATGAGAAACAAGAATCAATTCGTATTATTCTTGTCAATTTATTGTAATCAAATTCATGTAGATTATTAGTATTATTCTGTCATAAAATTGAAAATAAAGAAATACAAAAATTGATTTAATCTTTCAGAAGAACGAAGTCAAAGCTTAATTTGCAGCTCTATCGTAGAATTTCGCGCAACTGTAGAAGTGCATTGTATTCACAACATAACCTTTCCGATGACATTGAAGTAAATTTCTAGCCTGACTCAGTCGTTCATTTATGCGATGTATATATTGTATTTTGGTATTGTTAACATATTCAAACAAATATAACTTTATAAAAGAATAGAATAGTAGTAAAGATTATTGTTACAGTTGTCATGAATAATAGTGTTTTCTCAAGTGATGCTTTTTAAAGATTAAATTTCTTTTACTGACTTGTATGCATTTCGTTACAACTATTAGAGATTGTCCTAAATTATTTTCATTTAGTATCCTACAAATCATTATTTTCTCTTTACGTGGTTACGTTCGGCAAAACCTTTTTCATCGCAGCTCAACATAATTTCATTTTCCATTGCCATCTTCCCCTATCTCTAAACCAATCCAATAACCGTATTTTGATTAATTTGTCTCACGTGACATTATAGCCGAGTATGTTTTTTATTCCACAATTTCCTCTCATACTTCAAAAATGATCGTTGTGGTTTACAAAGGAGCATATCAGGGTGTTTGTTTACGAGATACGTGGGCGAATCCCAATTTTTCTCATTCAGTGGCGGCAAATTAGGGATAGGCTCCTGTGTTTTTTTATAGGTCGATTCATCTTGAGGGAGATTCCACGCAATCTGTAGCTTATTCTGGAGGAGATTGGGATCCCGCCGTTCTTTAAATTGAATGACGAAATGCGTGTGCGCTGCAGAACGCGAATTGGGGGCGAATCGATACCAGGAGAAGAAGGTCACCAACATCCGCAGCAGCTATCTCCCGATTTCTTACCTATCATTTCTAGTCATTAGTTATAATGAGGTCGCAATTCAGAACTGCGAAGATGCCAGATGATATAACTCCAATTAACAAAATAACATTACACTTAAATTACCAAACAAACTGGCGAACATAGCTACAAGATAATTGCTACAAACATTAGATACAGACTAATAGGCAGTCTAGTTGATAAATAGATAAAATGGTACGTATTAAGAGTCTTTACGAAACAAATGAAATTTTCATTGGATGATTGTGAACGAAATTCTTACCCTTAATCTAATCTTGTGGGTGGTTCATTAAATCCCATTCAACTTCCATATATCGTGCAGAACTCTCATCCATCTTTAAAAGAAAGAACGGAATCCAGAAAAACAGCATGCGTGTGGTGGAAGTCATGCAAGCTGTGATTCGGATAAAGGTCGGCCAGAAAGTGAAGTAGCAGGTATGATTTGAAAGGCTCTTTATCTGTCACTTGTTTTCTCTTTTTATGCTCAACTTAAAGCCGAAATGACACTTTGAAATATTTTATTCCGTGATTCGTAGCGCCTCAGGCAGCGAGATAGTCCTAAACGTGCACAAAACATTCATACTTTGTTATCATGAATTGGCTTATAAAAATAATTTGGATTTATTTGCGTCGAGATAAAACCCAAACCAACAATTTGGTACGGAATTAAAGTTATTTCATTGGGTTTTTATCTCGTTACCCTTAATAAAGCGAGGGTGCACCGTAAAGATTTAGATCTCCCATTTACTCGTAATGCTGGTGATAGGGTTGTTTTATATATATATTGTAACGTGTCATCAGCACCAGTAATGGTGGAGTTGAAAGTTGTCTTTGTGGATTTGCTGAGTGGATTGAAGCTGTTTCCTTTTTCAAGACCATTATGTTTATTTGTGGAGACGAATCCCGCTAGGTGGTGCATTACCAACAGCTTAGATTTCCGCATTCCTCAGATAACTGGCATATTCTGTAAGATGAGTCGAAACTGGCAGCTACGGAATTAAATTACTTATAAAGAAACTTCGCTTAGTTTAAGCGAAGTTAATTAAAATTGCAAGCTTGTAAGGTGTTTCTCCTCGAAGGAACGGTAATTACTGCTCCATATCCCAATTGTTATTTTTTCGATCCGAAATTAAAGAATATCAGTTAATTTTTCGGCCTGAGGGCTTTGGAGAGGGGATGAGCCTTCATGAACAAATGAGGAGTGGGATAGTTTCCCTTCGTTTGTCTAAATGAGCTTAGTATGTCATAAAAGAAAAAGTGCACGTAGAAAAGCACCATTAACTCGTGAATAGTTTCGTTCGATAACATCACCAATCTGTATGCTTACCTTCAGATGGTAAATCTTCGAATGTACATATCCTCCGCAAGGATGGTAAAGGGAAAGATACACCGGGCGGACATAATTCCCCATGTTTTTATTATGATCTAGAATCGGCTCTGTTTACCCTGTTACATTGACGGAACATTTGATGTTATTATTAAACTAGTGTATCGGTTTGGAAGCTTACCGTAACTCTTTCGGATATATTTGATACAGCAATTTTTTGTCTTTTGTTGATTAAAAAGTTAATGGTCACGGTCGATTAAAATCTATTTCATTATGAAATTAGTTTCTGAAGACTTAACTGTTTGCCAAGGTAGAAATAAAATTCAATACGTAAAGCTTGAACTTTATATCTACTTTTTCCTTTCAATTTATCCCCTTTGCGTAGCGTATTAATTTTCGATTGTGTTAAATCATATTTGCTAATATAATGGCGTCAGGACAAAATTATACTTCAGTTATAGCAAGCTAGCAGTTTAAAGAATCAACGGCAATTTGTTTCAGAATATCGCTGTCCGTATTTCTATGCAAATTTGACATCTCGTAGGCCAACAATTGCATGTGGTTTTACGTTGTCTCATTTTGCCTCGGAATTGGATCCGCCCTTCTAATGCAATCCTGCACGAATAGTGGTGGAGACCGATTTCGTCCAAAAATCGTTGAGCTTAACAGTTGTGGACCTAAATCCGCTCTCAGAAAGGTGAGTTTGACATAAGAATATCTAAAGACGTCATAACTGATGTCATTTAGGTAATTTGTCTCGCAAAAAGAGCTGAAATTTCGTAAGATCGATTTGGCAGGACTAGCAACTTGGCTACTCATAACGTACGTTTGGCTATTCATATGCCGCCTAGACCAACCACTTCCAGTGCTTTACTTTTGGAGCTTATGCATCCAAGTTTGGGGTCTTACGCAGATATTGTGCGTAGTGGAGTCTTCTGGTTTAGGTCGACCCTATTGTGCGGTATTAGGATTTCAAAAGCGATAAATTGTTGATTTCTAAAAGCTTACTAGTTATTGATTTGATTCAACGGGATTTACCAATTTTGTTCCAAACTTAAAAAAACAAAATTAAGATTGTCATAGTGGTAAATCACATAAAATATTCTAAATAATAAAATATAAATGATATTATATCACTACAAGGAGGCTTAAAAAGCATAAAATATCACAAATGAGGAGACTTAAATATGTGAAGTATGACTATTAATAAAGTTGTAAAATACCACAAATGTAGAGACTTAAAAAGCATAAAATATCAGAAATATTAAGATTTAAAGTGTAAAGTAACACAAACAGTAGGAACAATAGGTATAAATCAAATTACAATGGATAACGGTGAATTTCTACCAATTTAACAAAAGAGAGTGTACAGGAATAATTAAGTTAATAAACTTTCTCATCAAAGAGTTCATGTAGTCTCTAAAAAGGACATCTGACCCCTCTTCTAAAAGTCAATTCAAAGATGGATATTTATACCTGCAAAAGAATCAGTCTTATAAGAATGAGAGGCAGTGTAGATTCCGCATATCATTCAAAATGGAGCAATGTGAAATGAGCTATGCTTTAAAGAAGGCATTTGAAGGAACCCTTTCGTTTGGGGTCTTCCTTCCATTCAAGGACAGCATCTCCAACTGATGAAAGGTTTCCATGGTGACCGGATTGTTGAGCACCAGAAAATGATCGTTGTAAGGCGTCGCGTGAATATCGCCTTAATAGGTTGTCTTTGCGAAGGTCTTGGGTTCGAAAGTGTACTTAAAAGGTTTCCTCTGGATCCTTCGAGGGCATCCCCGTGGAATTATTCCGTGTGACTTGCAAATGTATCGCCTTTAACCTTTTTATCGCTCTCTTCTGTTGACTTTCGCTGATGATCTTTTCTCGCTTTAGTTAACACGCGCAAAGTGCTCTGAATAGCTATTCTATTCTCTTTTTTAATTTGAACTTGTAATCAAAATTCGAAACCTTATACCTTGTAGGAACAGCCGAAATTACATATGCATTTAGAAAACATACATGGAGATATTAATGTGCATACTATAGGATTTATGTATATATATTTATTTATTAATTTGAGTAATCGGACTCACGTGCGAAATTACCTTAACTGTCGAAGCACTTTTCACCATGCGTCTACTACTAATTTGTATAACCATAGGATTATTTAATTATTATTAACGGCGGTGTTTCAAAGACTTCGTAGGCTTCTCTCCTTTCTCAATAACGTCATAGCAACCGCCTTCAACTGTCACCTACAAACTAATGAACGGAGACGACTATATCAAGAAGATTTTACATATATGACTTCATACTATTCATACATAATGCATGACGTATCAATCTCTCTCTCTCTCTCTCACTTTTGGGATAAGCGCATTATTTGGGTTGTTTATTCACAGTATTCCTGTGTACTGTATCCTTACACTCATTATTTCATTGCATTCATACATCAGCACATACATTCTCATTTCATTCCCTTACGCTCTTATCTTCAGTATATCATTCACTACATTATATCGGTTTTCTTCTTCTTTTCTGCTTAAAACCATCTTGAGTCCTTCTAATACAGCACTTTAGTTGTCCTGCTTCAATAATTTCTTTATTATGCCCGAAACATGTATATTATGAATATATTTAGCTCACAAAAGACGCAAATTTTGGTATAAAAAATAATTACTGTAATATCCGAACATATTATTTTATGAAATACAATCCTAGCTGCTATATATTTTAACAACTTTTCTGTGATATTTTGTTTTGTGTTTAGCGACTTTTAGCTGCTTTTAAAAATACTTCTAATGTCATTAAGAAGAAAAGAAAATTTTATTTGTTTTTTCGTCCATTCTGCCATTTTCAATTTTTTAGAATGCAAGATTTTCTTCTATCAGTCATTGTTCGCTTTAACGAATGCTGGAAGCTGAAAGATTGACATTACTGTGTTAGAGAATAGTGTAGGTGTACAGAGCGACAGTAACGACTCAGATACCGTAAATTAAATCAAATTATTAACGTTGGGGTTCATCCGAGTTTCGCCCTTAAAACATATACGCATTTGGAGGTTAGTTGATCACTCAGTTTGCTTGTTTACGAAATAATCTTATAAAGACCCGTGTCTATTCGATTTTTCCCAATTAATAGCTTTATTGCGGAATACATGAACAATAATGCGTGATTACTATCCATGTTTATATTTTTTCTACGGTTAAAAAGTATTGCTGACAAGTAAGATTATGCTCAAATAATAAGGTATTCGGCGGAGACGAACAAGATAAATTTCTCGTAAATATTTAGGGCCCTAAAGGATCCCATTAGTCCTCCAAACTACTATAATATCGTGTAATTATTTATATATAGCGGTTAGTGCAAGGTAGGAATCAAAGTAAATATTTGAAAAATGAGAAATTAAACTTGTCTCAGGGGTACTGACATGGATATTTTCATCCCCTTTCCGTTGGTGGGTCCGGCCCTAATAGCAGAAGACAATTTATTGAGCAACGAAAGAATTCTGTCCCCGCTTTTCTTATCCCAGGCATCTCAAATGTATAACGCAGGAGAAACAATGAAATTTCCGAGTAATAGCATTCCATAACCGAATCCTTTTCAAAACGTATGAGAAACTGCGCTCGCAAGGACAACATATTGCGGTTTTGTTTCGTAACTACGTATATAAAAGGAAATACGGCCTTTCTTCTAAAAATATAATAAGGATTCTTATCACTGAGGCGGCATATCGTAGAAACACACGACGAATATTCCTTCGTAAAAATCAATAGAGAGATAAACTAGCCTTTACTACAGTCGTAGGGGAAACTGGGATAGAATCGATCTCCTGAAACAAACTTATTTGCTAGAATTGTTACGAAAAGATTATTTTTTACTGATAACTGCGTTTACGTTCCTCCTGTACATTCATTAATTTTAATCTTTGGTATGTAAATTGGAATTAATCTGGAAGATATAACGTAGTGATAAATTAAAATTGTTTTGAGTTAACGTATTGAGAAAACGTGCTAAATAATTTCATAAAACTGTCACGAAAAATGTCAAAGTTAATAAGATATTAATTCGTCATTACCTTAAGAGATAGTCTGTTCAACTTCTTGGTTTAAACAGCTTATTTAAAACTAACTGAAAGTTCTCAAAGTTTTATTGTTAATGCACACCCTTTCGTTTGGGGAGGGCTACGCAAACTATCCTTTCTAATTCTGAAGGTCGCTAATTTATGGCGTGAATTCTGTTTAAATTACTATCCTGCTCAAGGTAAAGGTGTCAGAACATTCGCATAAATTATTTTCCCATCTTTTCATATCTTGAATAGGCATAGTCACAGGCATTCAGCAGTTTTAGGTATAGTCTGTTGTTTGGCAACCAAGGCAAATGGAGATGAACCGGAGTTAACGTAATTTTGTCTGTTCTCCTTTGGAATGGGAAATACATCGCTCTGAATAGAAGAAGACGTAGCCCAGGAATCTCTATGAAGAAAAGTGAAAGGACGCGTGGAAATAAAAACTGAGAAAAATATCAGGAAAAACTGACAAAATCGTTGATCTTGAAAGTTGTGCTACACGGCCGTGAGACTTACATCCTGATAAAGGAGAACAGGGAAAGATAATGATAATAATAATAAAGGACTTTATTCAGGGCGAGATTGAGACTAACAAGTCTCTTCTTACATCTAACCCTTTGTCATATGAGACAGGAAAAGAGAGAGATAGCTTGCAAAAGTACAATGAAGAAAACTACTTTGTGGATTAAAAAACCTAAGCTGAGAGCTCAGGGAAAAATCTCCACTGCAGGAAAACACCCTCAAGAAGGAGGGTGTGAAAAACCTGCGAAACCTACAGACAGAAAACTAAACTTGATGATTAAAGTAGATTAATAGAGTTATAAAAGACATGAAGACAAATCAATAGAAATAAACAAAAAAGAACGAATAATAAAAAAATAGAGTTATAAAAGACATGAAGACAAATCAATAGAAATAACCAGAAACGAACGAATAGCAACACATTAACATAAAAAACCTGTATCTTACAAAATTATCAAATTAGGAAATGATTAGAAAAAACATAATTTCGCTTAATAAAAAGCACGTCAAATATTTAGAGCGAACCTAAAGCTAATCAAAAACTGGCTAAAACACTTTAAAAAGACACAAGAAGAAAGTACAATAAAAATTATACAATAAAGAATATAAAACAAGATATGTAGATTAAATTGGAAGGAGCAAACGGCGTAGACAAACGGGGAAGTGCTGAAGGGAAGGTTTCGATGGAAGGGATGAAGCGAGGGCGAAAGGAAGAACAAACAGTTCGAGAGGGATTGCTTAAGAAATTGTTTGAAGGTTGAAATCAATGGGAAAAGCGGAAAATAAGTTGCTGGATTATGTAAAGAAAGGAGCATCAAGTGACAAAGGAAATAAAAGTGAATTTAAGACCGGATGGACCTTGTCGAGGTCGATCAATGTCGTGAAGCTACTGAAAGATGAAAGGATCTTCTTCCGTATTTCCTTGGATTTTGATTCTTTCTGAGATTTTATTAAGTTCATTGAATATGTCTTTTGCATTTGAATTTCACGTTGCGAAATACGTTCAGTCGATAAGATTCTGTTTCCTTTTGGAAGTATCTTATCCATTAATCAACTGAAATGATGCAGAACAGTGAATTTCACCAAAGCTATTTGTTCCTGGTAAACTGCCAAAGGTGACTCAGGAAGAAAAACGATGGATTTTTATCGAATTCTGAGGGGTGAAGTCTGCGTCAAAGGGCTGACGAAAAGAAAATTGCAGGCACTCCCAAGTTAATAAAGCAATTGACTTGGCATTTATCTTTTATCTATACAAGAGTTTACAGGTAAACAGTGCTGATATAGAATTGTCATACCCATCATTTCACTTGCCTTCATGGTTTGAGTCGAGGTAGAGAAAAATTTCATTTTAAAGAAAAATTAACCTTTATTTCATTCGTAAAGAGGAAGATTATGTATTAATCTTTTAGCCTTAATTTCTATGGAATTCTGCTGATGATGAATCTAAACGACGTATGATTGAGCTTAAGGAAAAGCAACTTAGCGGAACCCTAAATCCTGGAATATTTAGTATACAGGCATTTTTAATCTATATATTTAAAAGCACTTTAGTACGTATTCAACAATATCGAACGTATTGTCCCAGTTAACTAAAATTACGACTGTTATCGATTAATGCGCAATTTACTCTAAGTTTTTATGGCTTGGCAATAAAACGAGCCGCGTGGTACTGCTCTGAATCTATTTTTATTGCCGTGATAAAGACAGAAGGGGCGTTTTACTGCGTTATTAGAGGATTCTTCCATCTGTTGGGCTAAGCGATTAAAAACTCTTCATTCCATTGAATAAGGGAAGAAAATGAGAGAAAATAAAGTTCGCCCGTAAAGTCGTCGGCCAGGAAAACCCGGAAGATAAAAGGTTGCGAAGAAGTCTAACGAGAGAGAGACTCGAACCCGTATCTTATATTAATATCCCTATAAACGGATTGAGACTGTTCTGTGAGACAGCTCCATTGGTTAATAATTTAAGCGGAAAGTCTCCAGGAACTTTAATGGACACTTTTATTTCGATATTACTAATAAATCATCATGAATTGAATGTAGCTTCTACAGAGACGTTAAGTTCCGAAATTTAATACCGGCCGCGGTGGCGGAATGACTAGTGTTCTACGACTTCAACCCCTTCGGTTCCGGGTTCGAGTCTCGGGTAATCGGATTTTTCCGGTTAGGGAATGTTCGTGCGAAGAATAGCAGGTGTAACAAATAGCGACGACTAGGGCTCGAACTCAGGTCTCCCACTTCCCGGGCAGGTATTCTAACCACTGAACTACCATGCCGCGTCTCTTCCACACTGTTTGGGAATGTTAGTAGTAATAGTATTGTTAAAAGTGCTTCGACAGCTTAGGTCATTTCACACATAGGCCCCCACCGGGAATCGAACCCGGGACCGCTTTCATTGAAGTCGAACGCGTTGCCCACTTGGCTATCGGGAGCCCCGTTTGGGAATGTTTCTGTGAGCAAATCGAGTAGCCTCCACTTAGTGGCACAGACTACCGCTAGATGGTGCTCACAGAGAGAGAGACAAAAAATGTGTCTTATGAGGTAAACCTCCCAAAGGAAATCACAAGAACTAGAGAAATATGTATAACAAAGCACGGAAGAGCACGGCTCTTAGATTTAGAATAAATTCAGAAATAGATTTTATTTGGGTGTTCCTTTTTTCATTGAAGAAGCTCTAACAATAATAATAATTTTTATTTTATTCCTCTCTTTCTCAGTACTGCTGAGATTCATAGGTACGGATATAAGTAACAAGTACTCCTTGGGAGGTGAATTCGGTTATTAAAATTGTGATTTACATTAAAAGTTATTATTATTATAATTGTTGTTGTAGCACTTTCTCAGCGTTTCCGCTAGAAGAAATTGAAACCTTCCCAGTAGATGGGATGGACTAGGCTCTGTAGAGATGGAGAGGGAATCCACCCTGACCCATGTGATTCTTGATTTTCCCATTTCATAAAGAAATTATTAAATTAATGATTTATGCAATCATAAATTTAACGGTCATCTAACGGCCTTTGCTGATGATATTGCATTGTGTTATGAGGGACTACATTGGAATAGTATTGGAGTTAAAATGCAAGATGATCTAAATGTATTAAGTAGCTGGTTTAACTATAATGGCCTAGAATTAAGTCCAAAAACTAAGTACATAATGTATAATATTGGCAATCTACCTAGCCCTGATGATGTAAAGTTAATTTATCATCACCCGCTTTGTTCAAGAACTGCATGTAACTGTATTCAAATAGGAAGAGTTACTAATATTAAATATTTGGGTGTAATTTTAGACCAGTCTCTAAAATGGGACCATCATATTACTTCAATTACTTCGTATTTAAGAAACTGTCTATCTAAATTTTATTTTCTACGTAATAAGTGTACAATATATTTCAAAAAAGTTATTTACCATGCTTTAGTTCATTCCAAATTAAATTATGGTTTAGAATTTTGGGGAGCAGCGTATAATAATACGTTAAAGCCTGCAGTTATTCTGCAAAAAAGAATAATTAGATGCATTTGTTCAAAAAATAGTCTTGAACATTCGTTCCCTTTATTTGTATCATTATCAATACTCCCTCTACAACATTTGTTTTTATTTAAAGTGTTAAAATTGTTTTACGCCATGAGTGGTAATATGCCTACTATTAGTGATAGTGCAACTCAGTTTAATCTGAGAAAAGGCAATGTTCATC
>KZ308429.1:463397-512061 GCA_000376725.2 Ladona fulva | reverse complement strand
GTAGTAAAAAATATAAATATGTATCAAATTTTACCTACGCATTCCTTACGATTATTCCTCGAACATAATTTGTTTACTCAGTATCAACAAAATTGTAGTTATTATAACATTGCCATTTGAATATTGAAACCGTATTATTTAATAATTCATTATTATTAGTTCGGATGGTCATGGGCAAGAATAACGCTTTCTCCGGAAGCAATCGGATTGAGTGCGTAAATTCAATAAATTTCGACGTTTATAAAGTATTTTTCACAATATCACCGCGTGTCAATATTTACGGAATAGAATAAATTGCAGTTCTGAAACTTTAGTATTGTGAAAGATAATAAAGTTTATTTATATTTAAACAATTTAATGAATGAATTGATGAAAACCTTGGATCCTACGTTGTAGAAATCGTTCCGGATAAGGGAATTGGAATATAATTAGTGTAATGGGTCGGCAGAAATAACATGAAAAAAGAAATACGTAGTTGGAGAATACATTCGCTTAAAGAGGAGAATTAAGAGCATCGTTTGCTTGTTGTAATTCACACAGTAATTCGCTCATGGCTGAATTCCTTCTATCTGCGCAATGTCCGCGAACTAAATTCAGCGCAAATTGTAACGAATCTTTAAAAAGGGCATAAAGTAAAATATGCGTTAACAAGACAGTCTCTGTTTTCCATTATTCTCCTCCTACGATATTTACGTTGGAATAAGTTTTGAATTGGCGTTTCGAATTTTCTGTTAAAATTGTGTTGACGTTTTTCTTACGAAATCACAGATTGTCAGTGTCGCAGATTTAAACGAATTGTTTATATTTTATGCTAGTAAGATTCGCGCTTTATTTTGTATGAAAAAGTTTTTATGTGCGTGTATCTCTGCTATGAGACCAGATACATAACTTTGTATACATTTATGCACTATTCTATGAGACTTTCTGGAGAATAACAAAGAATTTTATCATCATAAAATTACATATCTCTTATCTTTCAACTAAAGAAGTAGGAGCCTGATGATGTCAACCTGTAAAATAAAAAAAATATCTTCTGTGAATATGAAGTGTTCGTTCTTACTTTTCTAGTATGGTGACGTCCCACAACGTACAGCTTGGAAATATTAGATTCATGGTGTCTTTCTATTAAGAGTACTTCCATTAAAAAAAATAGATTAGTTTTATTAATTAGTCAAATTCAAAATATTTTCGGCGATGAAACGGATACTTTTCACAAAGGAAAGAATTAAGATGAGATATTTAAGACGAGATAGTTAAGGTGAGAGATGTTAGATTATAAACAAAAATATTAATCCAATATGTATTATTCCTTGCTTATGTCCTTCACCTGCGGAATCTACGGGTAATTTTGACAGTTTTTACTGAATAAATTACCATCAGTCAGCAAAAGAAACTGTCGCGCACGCATGCTTCCATGGCTTGCGAGCATAAAGGGTTAATGGATATGGACCAGGGTTTAAGGAAGAGAAAATCCCATCAGTAGAAAAGTAAAAGGAAATCCTAAGAGAGAATTCTCTCCTTTAGGGACCACCTAATTCTCCTCATCCTCTATTTTAGCCATTTCGCTTTCATCCGTGCTGTCTGGATGTGAAAAGCGACGTGAAAGTTAATTTTGTAAAGTAGAAAACCGTCAATCTAATCTACTCTAACGCACCCCATTCATGCTGGTAAATACTCAGAGTAGAAATTATAAATCGGGATAAATACCTAAGAATATCTCCGACAGCTATCCGACGTAAAAATCTTTTAAAAATTTAATTTAAATTGCTCTTACGGCAAAGTTTTAATTTCACTTTTACAATATAAAGAGTTAATAGATATTTACTATTTAATTAAATCCACAGAAAATGTTGGTGTGTATTTTTAAATTAAGATAAACCTTTTCGGATATTCTTTTTAGAGATGTTTCTTGGTTTAAATAGACATTCTACAAAGAGATAAGGTGAAATATTACATTAAATTATCGGCTTCTTCGGAGTGGAATGTAAGAGCATTACTTATCTCTGTTTTCGCTAATAATAAGGTAACATTTCCTTTGTGATATTAAGATTGTAATTGGCTGACTATTGTTTAGACTAACTTATTTCAGCTTTATTTAGAATCCCTTTTCTTCGTTCATGACTCTGAAAGAGAAACTTTTGCTCGTATTTAATACCGGAAATTATTCGCGTAATTAATTTAGTTACGAGTGACACAATTTTTTCTAATTTTCTTATTTTTGCAATGTCAATTTGGTTGCTGTGGCGTTTTGAGTTAGTTTGTTTCTAAGCTTGGCATCGATATCTCCTTTCAACAAATATATTTGCGCAAATTATTCAGAAACGAACATCAATAAACGATTTGGTAAACTTCACGTTCTCTAAGAGTTCATCAAATTAAATGACATAATCGTTTATTCAATATCGCCGTATCTTAACGTTCACTTCCAATATGACAGAGGAAACTTGCATTCATTTTTGGCGTTCAGTGCCTAAAGCAAAGGCATGCACTAAATAACACTTATTATCAACTTCTTACTTTTGATTCAGTGAAAATGTATTTTTAAAGTTTACTAAGTGGCTTAATTAGCTTTACACCGAATTATTACGAAGTTGAAGTACTTGAAATAGGTTATTCAGGTTGCATAATGGCTTCCTATACCCCCAAATGGTACATACAGGCGGACTTGTAATGGAGAAAGGTTCACACTCCTAGACTATGGCCGAATTACGAAGTATTTATTTATTTTATTCGTGTATTTAATTTCGCCCTGCAATTTGGCCTTCTGGCCAGGGCTGGAGGGGAGTATAGCATATTAAACATAGGATTGCCTGGCATTCGCCCAAGGAAGGGAGGGAAAACCCTCCAAAAACCTCCCGTAGGCAATACATTACACAGTACATAAGGTTGTCACAGTAAGGGACACATCATGATAAGTAAGATATATACATCATAGTATGTTAAAAATGATTAGAAAAGTGAAAAAGATTATAGTAACAATGATAAATTATTATCATTTTTAATTAAAAAGTGCTGCTGGAATCAAAGCTTTACGATCACTTCAGTAATCCTCTTGCTTCCGAATTGTTCGGGGTGATGACAAGATTACCCTACGGCTACCGCAGCCATTCCAGGGAAAATCCCCACCGTGATTCACTCTGTCGAGAAATATTTCCTCCAGAAACGTTTTCGCTGCTATTTAATATTCACAATTCTCTTCGGCATATAGTTAATATCTCTACAGGAAAACAGCGCTAATTTCTGGCTTATCGATTATTTAGCAGTTCCTTTGTGTTGACACGTGATTTAAGTGTTAGATTCGAATTCTACGAAAATTAAATATTTATATTTATTCATGAAGCGTCACATTTCTTACTAAAGCACTCCCTTGACAGTGTGGAAGATATGTGGCATGGTGGTTTAATGGCCATAATACTAGATCCGAAAGTGGGAGACCTGTGTTCGAGTCCCTGACTTGCCGCTAGTTTTCACAAGTGTTTATCCTTGGGTATAAAGGCGCACATATCTATGTGCAAAATTAAACACCTTTTCCTTTCCCGTGTTTATCAATATGTTCCGACCTAATTTCGTGGAACGCCATTTAATAAATGAAAGCAAGACCTCTTATTTCACTCTTCATATTTATTAAATTAATAAAATTAATATTTATTAAATTAAAATAGGTGTTCGTAATTTTGCATGGACAAAACCGGTGGTTTATTAAAAATCTTGCGAAAAATACGAAGTCCGGTTTTCAATTATTATAATGTTTGTGTTTCGAATATAATTTCTCAAATTGACTTTTCTTTAATCCTCACAAATACATTTTGATCTGTAAGTGTTTGGTCGGAGGTATGTACAAAGGATATGATTCAAAACAACGTCTAGATATGGATCCATATTTTTAAAGTTCAGCATCTCGGAAAAACACGTACGAGAGGCTTTCAAGATGGCCCCCGAATCAATGGTTACCACGTCTGGGATAGTTTCAAACAAAAAACAGCAATATTTATCTGCGAAATTGTTGAAATTGTCTTATAATTGAATGGCTAATCCATGCGAACGAAACTTGCCAATAGAGTTTGCGAATAGCAATTAATGTCTCCTTGGAACACATTTTACGCCATTTCTCATATCTTTATGTTACTTATCACCTGCAGGGTTTCCTTATCCCTGAGGGAGTCCCCGATTTTGAATCCGTATTATTGCGGAAGATAATTCACCTTTCAATGAAAGTAGTGTGATACAGATGGACTCATTATATTCACTATTGTGAAACAGCCAATACGTATATATTGCATGTTCCTCTGATTTTGTTTAATCTATATCTACACATGTACTCTGAAAGCCACCTTTCGGCGTGTGGCAGGAGGTGCATGCACCATGACTTTAACTTTCTAATCAATTACTTTCCCGTATCGTTCGCGGAAAAAAATAATTCTTGAAACGATTAGTTCTAGAATCTATTTCTCATTCTCATCTAGCATCTATTTCATTTTTCTCCCTGTATCAGAACGGTCTGTGTAAGAGGGGGAACGAATAATTCCGTCTGCATCTTTTAAAACGTACTATCTTTGGGCTTATTAAGTAAATTTATTTTTTTCTTTATTTATATCTTCCAACCGCTAGAGATTCCCATCGTGTGTCCTGAAGCATCTGAGTAACGCTAACTGATTTGTAGTAACATTTTTTTTCGAAACGTATCGCCTCACGCTGTACCTTTTCTATTTCTCGCATACAACTCTTTTCGGCAAGATCTTGCACACTACATGCATACTTAAGGTGAGGTCTAACTAACGCAAAGTAACATCCCTTACAGACTTTTCTTCGTTCCTACTGACTTTCGACAGATCCGAGTTTCTTGAGTGCTCGCCCACATATATTACGGATGTGGTCATTCCATGTTAAGTCATTTGTTAACCGACTTTACTTTTTAAGGTTTTGCAACAGATTTTCTTTCGAAGATGTCGATAACTCAACAATTCTCTTTATTTATTCATAATTCTGTCTAAATCATTCGACAGGGTTAATCTATCCTCTATACTTTATATTTCCCTGTTAATTACCGTGTGGTCCGCGAATATCCTATCGATGCTGTTCCTAAGGTCGTTGATGAATACTAAAAATAGTTTCCATCCGGCTATCTGAAGTAGAAAGACATCTTTCGGTGTGAGGGAGTTTTTTATTCAAAATCGAAAGAGTAGCAATCTGTTAAAATCCTCGGCATCCGAATACGGACGCAAAAGGCTTCAGCGTGTGAGTTCGTTGGCTTTTGTTCCTCTTCGGGGTCACCTTCAGTTGCCCTCTCTCTCTCCACTTCCCCTCCATTTCCCTGATAGGGGATATACATATAAGTACATGCAAATTATCGACCTTAGCAATAATATCTGAAATCAGTTGGCTAATCCTGGCAATGACGTACACGTATTATAATAACTAGTCTTTAAATAAATAAATATACATAATAAATGTTAAAATTTACAATTTAGTTACACGTATCTAGTTGTGAAATCTTATTTTGTACCAGAGCGTAGCACAAGCAAAAAATAACATATTTTAAGTCACTATTCAATTTTAGCTTAAAATGTTTTAGTAACACACTTTGTCGTCTTTACTATATATTCTACACTATATGTCTGTAGTGTATATTTGGTAACTTCTCCGGAGAATCTCTATCTTTACTATTTGCTACGTCACATTAAATCTTTCCTGAAGATCATCGAATCATTTCGGTAAATACGTATCTTTAATTTACGAGGTTGAGTCTATTCAGCTATACTTTCGTCTAATCAAAATTCTTTAGGAGTTGAAATAAAACTACGTCAATCAAAATAAAAATGACATCTTGAGAATGAGTTATCTGTAAAATCAACCTATAACTTTGGTAAAATATTCCCACTCAAGAAACTAACCTTGGAGGAGGATGTTTAAAACCTGTTCAATTAAGTGATATAATGCTGAAACCTATTATGCACCTTTTTATTTAGATATCTTAATCTATCTTCCTGTCATAGCAACACATTCTATCTAACCTGGTTAACTCTTCTAGCAAATTTAAATATGATCTCTTGAATTTCGTTCACATTTCGATTTTTGAGGATTCGGGAATTCGCAAAGACACTGCGTATGGAATTGTGCAGAACTTATTTATTAAATTCTTCATTCTATTCTCGTAAAGTTGTTCTGACTTTTTACACCTACATCTACACAGTAATAGATAAAAACCTGACAGCATATCACATGCTGGAAGAATTACCAATATTGTCTGTACATCTACATTTGTTTCCCGCAAGCCGCCTTTCGGTGTATGGCAGGAGGTGCATGCATCATGACTCTACATCCCTAATCGATTACCTTCGCGTATCATTCGCGGAAAACATGAATCTTTGAAACGACTTGTTCTAGCTTCTATTTCTATGAATATTCTCTCAGAATCAGGACGGCCTATGTAACACGGAAGGCTCATAATATCGGCTACATCTTCTACGAAAGTACCTGATACTTCAGTAAATCGAGTCTTTGTTTAAATCTTCTATCTTGAGATCTCCATCCTGTCTTCCTACTGGTAGTTCCAGTGGTATATTTATATAAATTTTATGCGAAGGTATTCGGTTCCTCTTCCATTGAAAATTACAGATAGCTTTCAGTTATGAAACATGCTAGCATTCGGTTTCCCCTTTGAGGAATTTGAGGATTTCAGATATAGCCCATAGTAATGATTTTTGCTACTATCGGTTTTGTTTGCGTACTAGAATTTTCAATGCAAAGGAATGCAGGAAAAAACAAGCATGTATCTCTTAAAGTGGAAGAGATTTTTGAATTCAGTGATGCGGCTTTGAATTTATTCAAATGTATACAAATGTAGTGTAATGTATTCAATGGATGTTATCATCAGTAACAAATGATTATTGTCTCTTAAATTGCTGTCCTTCCTAACTCCTTAATTAACCTATTCAGCTAATAAAACTTCCCTTTCAGTCTACCCTTCATTTTCCAAAAACCCTGGTCAGAGAATATTTGTCTTTCTTACCCCATATTCGATGCAAGCGCGGTTTAGAACTGGTAGGAGTTATTCGTGCACATACTCGGTTTTATTATTACGCCTGGGTAATACCTAACTTAACTTACATTATAGCAATAACCTTGGGGTGCTAAGACGTGGTGGGATTGTGTTTCGGCCAAGCAATTATATCTAGAGAAATTCCATCTACATTTTACGCAGATTTAGTTTTAAAATCCTTCACCGAATTTGAAATTTATTAGTTAATTTTCCACAAGTTTGAAATTTGACATTCAAGTTTTCTTCTCTGTAGACATTTGGAGTGTGTTATACAGGGTCGCTGATATTTTCTAGACCCAGAAGCGAGGATACCTTCTGACCGGACCCGTTAAGACATCTCTAACGCAATTTCTTTCTAACTCTTAGTTCTTTTACCTCATTTGTCATAATATTCCTCTGTAATTTCCGATCTTAACATACATCATTAGCTCCTGACACACCTAAACATATTTTCGCAGGTCCCTTTTGTTCTTACAGTTTTGTAAAACTCTTCAGCTATTCATCGAACTCAACCATGTTTTTCTCTGACTTCCTCTTCCTTTTGAAACATTCACATACTCATGTTCACATATATGTACACATATATTATTAATATATTTTTAATTAGAATATTTTAGTGTGCCAGCCGCGGCGGAGGAGTGGTTAGAGTTCTAACTATATTAATAATCAAAATAATGATAATTAATCAATGTTATTTTGTAAATTACGGAGTTTTGTCATTCACTCAACTTAATTGAATTCGAGTTATTCAATAACTTAAAAAGGGCCGTATTATAAAGAGGAATTCAACAATACTCAGCGAGAGAGAGACTGATTGGATGGCGTAACAAAAGAGTCGAAGACGAATTAAGACATTCTTGGAATTGACTTAAAAGTGACTGAGTGATGTCAAAGACAGTTAGGTGCTTGTTTAGCAGCCTATTCGAATCGCCGTTCTTTGAATGAAGGCTAAATATAGTGCGAGCGTGTGTGTCCAAATCCATAGCCAGAGTTCTATTTCGAATAGAGAGCGACCTTTACCTCTTTAATCCGTTTTAATGAAATGCGAATGGACCGCAGCCGATTGTGGTATCATCTTTTTGGCACCACTCATCCCGCATCTTATAATCCCCCATTATACGAAGATATTTTAATTAAAATAAATCTTGATTTAGGCAAGCTTATCGGTGAAGGAATTCTTTTGATGGGGACGCGTCTGTGAGACGGCAGAGAATTGCTTTCTCTTATCATCTTCTTCTTCTTCGTCAGGATGTCCTTCGGTGAGTGATCTTGCTAAAGTTCTAGAAATATTTTCATGAGAATCTTCAGAGGGAGAGGCCGTTCAGAAATATCGGCAGAGTTTATAGGATTGTAAACAAGAGACGGCGTTTACGCGCTGGTGCTGCATCATTTTATTTGCATGGAAAAAGCGTGGGAGAAATTCCGCGGTGTTCGTCGCGAATTTTGACTGCGCAAATAATTGGACACTCCATACATTCAGAATATAAATGTACTATGGAGTACAAATTCGTTTTATCTTTTTCTGCACAAGATGCCGTCAGAGGCGGATTTAAGCTATCAGAGGTCCTCAGCGCAAAGCTCATATTGGGAATTATGAGTAAAAAATAGGAATTATGAGTAAAAAATAGAGTTTTTCATAGAGCACACAAATATACATCTCATAGAAATCTCTGTCGTTTCACTACGGCAAGAATAAACCAGGTTTAAATTACATCACATAGTGTTTTTATACATTACAATGAATGATCTGTAGACTTTTTTACATTCCATGGTGACAGAAGTAATGTAATGTATTCTATAAACTTGTTATATAGACTTACTCAAGTATAAAATTCTTTAATGAGTTGAAAAACCAGAACAATTGAAAATTTATTAGTACAATCTTTTTGAGGTCCTCATATAGCGCCTACTGTGCCTAATTATAAATCTGTCCCTGGATGTAGTATATTACCTATAGCTGTATAATCTCACAGGGTTAATCGAAAAGTATATGCCGAATATGAATTCATATTTCCCAGCTGTTGTTAACCAGCTAGCATGAATCACCAACGGTTTTGAAGAGTTTTTTTTCATGACTCTGCAGAGCTCCCCCTATAAGCCATCGAGGGTTCGAGCTCTTTAAAATGAAAACTGGATTGGTGAGAGTCGAGGCCTCGCCCTCTGTGCTTGGACCCCTATATCTTCAGCATTTTATTTTTTCTTTAGAGGTTTGTCAAAGTAGAAGTTTACGTACCACCACAACTCACTATTTTGATGAACTATAAAATCGAATTACTCGGGTTATAAATTCCGTGGACACACTGCGACGCATTTGGGACGAATTTTCTTATCGCCATGACATTGCCTTCGCTGCGTATGGTGGGCGCGTTGAATATTTATGCGGCAGGAAATAAAACCCAATTATGTATAATTAAATGTGGTCTGAATACATTCTTGAGAGAATATTTCGAGAAGTTTCTCGAAATCAATGAATTCTTTTTGAATGGCCCGGTATTTACGGAGAAAAATTTCGAGAAAATTCCCACATTTCCGTCGCAAATGATCATCTAGTCTTTCTCTAAATGACATAAAATATATTGAACATTTATAATTCAAATAGCTGCTATCAAGGGCAAGGGTTTCATTTCTCGCATGGGTTACAGTGTATTTTAGAAGTGTAGTTATACGAGAAATGAACCTATTGACCATATTTTTTAATAGTTCATCTAGTATTTTGCAGATATTATGCAGATAATCCTCTTTTAAGAAAGGAAAAATAGATGGACAGTTAAGGAGTATTATTGCAGGTATAGAATTGGTATTCAATTTTAACTTATTTTAGTATTTAATGGGAAAAACGTTAAGTAAAAAATATAAATAAAGTACTCAATACGAAAGTATACTCTTAATGTAAACTCCAGTATGTTCAGTTCAGTAGAAATGAATTGCATCCTTCCTTGCTTCTGTCTTCTTTCATTAGAGTTCTGAAAAAAAGATCCAAAAAGCGGTAGTTTGCCAGGCAAATCTACCGTTAGGAAATTCCAACCAGCGTGGTTTAGGGTTCTTCGTGGCTGCTCTTTACAAGGTTATTATTCTCAATGCGTACTTCGGCAACCGTCTCGATTTTCGGAAGAGTAAGTGTGGCGGGGGCGGTGTGGGGTATATATACCTTTTGTGGTGTGACGTCAATAAGGGAAAACAAAACAAAAGGCAGGGCGCAGGCCATTGTTCCTAATGCGCTGCTTGTTTCTGTATGTGAATGGGCTTTGGTTTGCGTCAAGTTTTGAGATCTTATGAACTGACTTTTTAAGTCAAGTTCAAGTTTTTCCCACAAGGTTTTGGTGACTTGGCACGATAAGGCGTGCACCTAGGAAAATTCCCTTTGTTCTGGTGGGATAGCTCAATGAATATAGCAAGCAACTGGAAATTGGGAGACCCGGGTTCGAGTCCCGGTTCAGCCAGACTTTTTCACGTTCGTTCCTCCTTGGGAATTCAAGTTTCTCTGTTAACGTGGGTTGTTTTTTCTTTGTTGTTTTTTTGAATGTGTTGACCAGCGATTTATTTGTTATTTGATTATGTTTACAGTGACTATGTGTTCTTTGAATCCGATTTCTACTTTTATTCTCGTTCGTCCGTAATAAACTTAGTCGCGATCTTGGCATGATTTAATTGATGTTGGAATTAGGTCTTTAGGATTTGGAAGAAGACTTGATAGTTTGTTGCTATCAACATATGTCTGGGTGAAGTTATATTCGGAGTCTATTGCTAATTCCTGGTGCGATGGGTAGTTTTATGAATGTATGCTCTTCTTCAACCGATGATTTTAATATCGTGTGTTAATTCAAGTTGAATTTGGGTTCATATTTTTTCAGTATTTTATTGGCTACAGATGTGTCGTAGTATCCGTCTTTCTTTCTTGCGAATGCGGAGATTTTCCGTTGCGATATTAAGTTAATTACGTTACTTTAAAAGAAGCTGCAGCAAAAATTAAGCGGAGAAAATCTTGAATTGTCCTACGAAACCTTTATGATTTAGACAAATGTATAGTAATTGCGTATTGCCATCTGAATATAAAATGTTTTTGTTTATTTATCAAATCTTTAAATCTGTACAGTCATAACATGAACGTTACTAATTCAAATAACCTAACCAATTTAATCTACTCCATTTTGTTGGTATACATCATCATTTTCTCGTTAACTTAATCAAGGAGATATGTATTTTCCTTAATAAGTATGTAAAAATAGTGTAAAATAAGTATTACATATTCTCGGTACCCCTGAGCACAAAATAGCATAGCGCTAGATGTTTACCACTAAAATAGTTCATACCTTGTTACAATTTTATCCGGATCTTTTTTTTTACAATCCACATCATATTTCTCTTAACAATTTATCCACATACATTTTTTTGCATTAATAAGTACCACAAAGTTACGCCTGATTCAGTATCATTCGCATCGTATTATGATTATTCATAAAATACTAAAATTCACAATGGAAAATGCAGTTACTTTTATTCAGAGGTCAAGTAAATTTAAAGCGATCCATACTATCGCACTCTAAACATAAAGAATTACAAAAAAATCTAATATGTTACTTTATATATGTAACTGCATTTATTGATTTGCCTGTGCTTCGATCATTAAATGATTCACGTGGAATTTTGTGATTCATTTTGAGCGTAAATGGATCAATAAAGAGCAACGAAACCTCAATGTAAACTTCGTTAGTCTATCGATATTTGAACAGAGTGTTGCCATAATATTTCTCCGGATATCAAATGTAGAGCATCAGTGTTTTTCTCCGCGTTCCATTCGTCATTCTTATTGCACTTTCAACTGAGTGCGTTTCCCTCTCCAGATAAACCGGTTTTCCTTTTGCATATGTTGCTATGCAAAGAAATGAAGCCCAGATTACTCTTCTCTCCTAGCAATTTGACGTTGCGTCCACCTGGAGACAAGAGTCAGTCTATTGCAGCAGCCATGGATTGAATAGTTTTGCTTTTTTGTTTTCTCTGGAAAGTTTTCGATAAAATTTTCGATATCCGATTAACAATAGAGAAACCTTTGAAATGAGTGGGTAAGGCATTAATAATCCGCTATTTATCAGGCAATAAGTATTTGTATTGACGTATCCCTACCATTGGAGAATGGAGTAATTCCTATGATTTAAACGGGACCAAACGGAAATTCTTTGCGTCTTAACTTTCGAAGAGTTTAATATCTTCTCTTGAGATACTATTTTAAAGAATCTTATAGATAACTAAGAATCTAGATATATAGATAACTAAGAATCTTCACCTGAAGATGGTGCGATGCACCGAAACGGGTCGTGTGTTTATATGTAATTGTATGGTATAGTATTTATTAAAGTTTTTCCAATCATATTTTGTCATTAATCGTGCTAATTTTGTATCGCTAAATATAGTATTTGTCCTAAAATCACGCATTCATTCATAAAGTATGCAAATTTTCTCCAAAATTTATCTTATTTAATAGCCGGGTCCTTGGCGACCAATGTCGATAATGAAATCGAGCTTATGCTAAATTTATTACCGTTTCTACAGTTGACTTAGCAACGTTCATTCAATAGGAATTGATGTTGAGCGATAAGTGAGTTTCTATCACTGTAGAAAAAGGGTTCTCAACTTTCTGCAAACCACCACTTTCTCCCATTACCACCACCAACAATAAAAGAAATAATTCTATACAACTTCTATGGAGTTTAAAATCGCTTAATCATGGTACGGGGCGAAAGGTTGTGAAATGCAATTAAATATATGAAACCGTTTTACTTTAAGACTATTGTTATTACGGAGTACTATAATTTGTCCCATCGTGCTTAATTCTAGAAATAAACTAGATCATCTGCTTTGGTTGCGGAGAGATCTCAAAGGCGAAACGCTTATGACTGATTTACTCATTTATCCGCTGACTCTTCTCAGTGTAGTGTTTGACGACCTTCTAGAAAGGCTTTAAAAATATCAAATATGTTTAGTTCCCCTTGCTGTACTACTGCCAGTTGCTGAATACCACTTTCACTATTTGGCCGGAGAAGTTGTTAAAGCCTTCTTAGCAAGGCAGACCATGGGCTATGTATTATTTCTGCGACAACTAATCGAGTGGCAGCTGAACGGCTGCCAATGCGACGATTGAGTGATTGTATTACACAACAAAGCGACAATTTAGCCATAATTACGACAGTATTTTTTGGCAAATCAAGTACAACTTATGAAAATTGCTGTATTCATTATAAGAGATTGTTATAAATGAAGTATGTATCGATTATAATTAATAAAATAGCTTTTAAGCTTTAATTTTCAATATGACTATCAAAAACAGAGTTACCGCAAACTCTGTCAACGATTTTGAATTATGAAATTCCTTAAACCATTGGTACTTTGGTATTTGCTCTCAGCAAGCCATATAACATATTTCTCGGAAGCAGACGGGCCACAGTTATGTATTTGTAATTCTGTAACACTAAATATTTATTTAATTTTTTTTTTGACTTCAGTATGCCTTATCCATCTATTAATTTGAATTTTAGTTGCGAAGGCTAATTAAAATTTGTAAACAGTATAAAATAATAAAATTCATAATCTTCTAATCGTCACCTGTAATTTACGCTACCAGTGTATCTCCATCGATATCTCCAGTGATATCTCTCCTCGAGCCGTAGTTTGTGCGCCTATTTCTAAATAACAACCGTATCCAACGCAACTGAATCTCGTTATAATCTCGTAATCTGCGTTACGGGATGGTATACTGGCGGTCAATCTCCTTTCTTTAGGTTATTGCCTATCAAAAATCGATTAAAAAAGTCTGCCGCTCAATTGTCTCATCACACAAAGTCCAATTGTCATTCGTTCCATTGGCAGGCTCTCAGTTGTCGCTCGCCCATTTTCGATCGCATCATTGACGGGACACACCGCCACCAACCCAAGTTATATTTGTAAGGAAATGATAGCAAATGTATACTCAGAGGGAATTATCATAGACAGTCGTGAAAAGGAAGAAGTAGGGGTGCTATGACAAATAAAAGAATAGATGATACATAAATGCAGTACATAAACATATTTATGCCCAATATGTATGGATAATACATAAATACTTTGTGCCTAATTGTCTACCTTATGGAAGATGATTTATAACTGTATCATAAGAATGATGTTACTATGTATAATTGTATTAGTTCTACTGAGATTTCACTTTATCTCGTAGTCTTTATTTTGTTTTATGGAAACGTACGTAACATTGTAAACATTTTATTCTATTCCTTTTAATTTTCTTCTTTTTTACAATTGTTTGTAGAATGTAGAATAGAGGGCATTTACCCATAATAAAATTTATTATTATTGTTAATATTATTAAAATATACGGTACATGTAGAGTGTGCACAATCCGAAATTCTAAGTATTCGAAAATCAATTAACTTTTGAGTGCTGCTTTTTTATTTTTGAATAATATAAGTAATGACCGTAACATCATTACCAATGCATAGGACCAAAGAAAGGATTTTAACATCAAAACTCTCTGGAATGAGGCAATTGACACTAAAGATAATATTTTAAAGTCTATTTAGGCCTCCTCTTCATCCCAAGAGGATTCGTTTTTCGGTCCATCAACCTCATTTACTGAATTTACGTCTGCATTCTTTGGTTGTCGCATTTTTATTATTTTTTGTGTAAACTAAAAAGCCTTTAGTTTATGAACGCCTGACTTAGTATTAATTCTCTTAAAACTCCTCCGAACCCCGTATTCCAAAATGCAGAAAATTCCAAATTCCGAATCGGCCTTTTGGCCCCAAGCATCTCGAATTGGGGATACGCAGCCCGCATACGTGGTGGTCGTTTTTTAACTAAGTTTTGCAATTTTTCCTTTTTTTTAATGAGTTTGGATCTGTGAAAATTACTTTCTGACTGTCGGCAAATTGAGCGAATGCCCTCAGGTTTACTTTCCAATTTTATTTCAATCAAAAAAAAAAAGAAAGATTCAGAAAGAACAAATTTATTTATTTTTATAAGGAATACATTTAACGATTTTGACGGACTGGTTAAAAAAATATCCTTGGCGTATTAGAAAGTATTGCAGAAACAATTTCTGGATTCGATTAGTATTTTTCTTTGCTCTACAGGTTATGGTTAATTTAAGCATCAATACGTATGAGAAGTATCCTTCTTTTACCATTTCTATCTTTCTTTAATTCCGTTGAACATTACGTCCTCTCAGTTATTATCCTCCCTATATATTTGAATCTCTCTACCTGTTTGATTCATTCATCTAGCTGTTTAATCTTATTTTTTTCTCCTCCAAAAACCACACATTTTGTTCTCTTCTTATTCATTTTCATTCCATGTACCATAGACTTGGTTGTTGTCAAGGTCTGTTAGCTTATTAATCAATTTTCCTCGAGTGTCGGCTAAAACTACCATTTCATTTGCAGATTTTACACACACTACTCTTCTTCCTCCTAAGCGTATCCTATCGTACTATTCTTTGATTACTTCCTCAAACGGGATGTTACGTAATATTGGAGACATACAGCATCCTTGTCTTACATCTCTTCATCTTTGACGTTCGTTCATCAATTATCTTTCTTTCCTATCAATTCTTCGTTTTATCAGCTTATCCTGTCCCACTCTGTCAAAAGCCTTCTTCACATCTATAAAAGCTGCATAAACTTTTCTCCTCTATTCCATGTATCACTTTCTCCAATTACTCTTTAGAGGCCTATAGCATATCTAGTTCCCACTCCTACTCCTATCCTAAATACAATTGTTGCTCTCTCATTGCATAGCTGACCCTTCCGTATAAGAGAGGAGAAATATGTGACGTTGAAAAGAGTGGAAGAGAGGAGATGACCGCGAAGAAAACCTATCGATAAGGTAGAAAAACACAAGTAAAATAACCAAAGATCAAGATGAATAACACTTGGTGAAGAATGTGACTGCCCTCTTAGTGTCCTGCTGGAGTGTGTCAAATACGATATGACTCGTAGCTTGTTGAAAATTACATTACCCAATATTCTGGGAGGCAACGAAGAGTTGATATCCAGAATTTCATCTTTTTTAAAAAAGACAGGGCTTTTCAGAAAGTTTCAATTAAGAAACGGAGATATAGTTGTCAATATCATTTTTTATGAAGATATTTATATCCTTTTAATCTCTATCCAAATTTATTTATTAAATTTTAATCAATATTGCATTTTAAACTGAAGATGAAAAACTACAATAGATTACACTAATTTGAGTATAGCTGCGAAATGACCTAAGCAGTCAACGCACCATTATTACAATTCTACTGCAACAAGCCTATCGACAAGGCATAAAAACACAAAACCAAAGAAGAATTTAAATGGTCAGTACTTACAGTCACGGTCTCTTCATTTAAGATTTCAATGATCTCTAACTATCTTTCGATTAGTGCTGAAATTAGAGGTGCGGATTTGCGAGTAAAAAACAAGCAAGATCTTTTGCAAAGATTGTTTTCGCCTGTGTGGTTTTAGATCTGCAATTTTGGTGCTAAGCAAGCGCAAGTAGACCGAATATTTCATCGACATTTTCGTCAGCCTCCATGTATCCAAGAGATTCCAAGAAGCGTCCCAAAAGTCGTTCATTCAGGTTAATCTCGTTCGGAGGAGGAAATTTCGCGCCATTTCCTTATTCACCGGCGTTCCCATTCGTGTCGCGTGCGTACAGTTCATCGTCATTAGTCACCTGTCTCTGCTGGTTTCAGCGCTCCGCTTTTTCTCTTCCTAAATCCCACCCATTCTTAAACCACTTCATCCTTCTTCCTTTCACTATGTTGTAGGACGACCTGAATATGGGTTTTTGGTTGTCGCATGTAGATTTTGGGGCGTCCATGCTTTGGTTTTTGATATAGGAATTGGAGTTTGTTTTTCTTAGATTGTTGATTCAGCTACATTCACTTGTATTATGCTTTTAGTTGAATTAGTTCGATGTTGATTCGATTTATAGTATTTTTCTTTTTATGTCATATACTCTGTTTTTCGCGGGTTTCTTCACCCCTTTCTTTGTGATTACTTTCGCACACAGTGTGGTTTTTGTCTCCCAATCGAATTCTTTTAGAAGTGGGGTCTAGAAAAGTAGAATGAGTGCTGTTTGATATTGTTTGAATATGCCTTTCGAAAATTGGCTAGAGAAGTATATTTTCTCCTGTAACTCCATAAAATACCATTTTTTAAGTTTGGGAAATAAAAGCACGTCTTAATAATAGTATTGTTCCTGATTCTCTATCTTCGGGGTATTTTATTGATTATTATGTATCCCCCTATAAGGGATATTTTTCCTTTGTCTATTGGTACATGATCCAACCCGATCTTTTTGTGCTTCTGCTGCGTTATATCTTCCTACTATTGTATATTGACAACTAGAGGCCGACCTGGCATAACTTCGCCTTTATTAGTATTGATATTCGGTTTATTCGGCCAACTTAGGAACACTTGAGCCTCTTTTACACCTAACATCTAAACTCAGTGATTATGTAACGTGCGCAATTGCAAAATAACGCAAAACAATGAAAAGGTGCATAACTTAAAGACAGCGAAAAGAAAGATCGGGGTGTGCAAGAAAACTCCTCATATAAAGGGTTTTAGATGTAAACGTAGGGTGCGGGAAGACGCTAATACAAAAGGGAAGTGAAAAAACCGGTACACACTGAGAAAAATTAATTTAATCATGTATAAGATGCTATTTGATTCAGTTTACCGCCGCTCTGTTCCGTCCTTTGATGTGTTAATCGCCGATGATTATAAAGTAAGTATATGTAAATATCCTAAGACGATCCAATAAATAGGATGCGAATTTTGTTGTTTTATCAATATCGAGGAATGAGCTCCACAACAGAGCCGACCGTCATACAGGTTTAGGGAAATATTCACCCGGGTATGCGATACAGTCTAACCTTGGATTGCAAGCATTATTCGATCCAAAACCTAAAAATATTCATGTTCATAAAAACGATTTTCAGGGAAGTACTTATCACGTGGAGCTCGGCTGACAAAACAGTGTAAACGTATTCCATGTATTGCTCTTATTGCAAGACTTCTCTCGTATGTCAAGTTAAAATTTATTGAAAATTTTTGCTCGTCTCGCAAAATTCTCGCAAACCAAGTTACTCGTAGACCGAGGTTTCACTGCATATTGTAGTAAAACCGGAATTAGATGTTTCGATTTATTCAATGTATCGATTTACTCAACGTATCGATTTGTTAAATGTATCGATTTATTACATTATCGATTTATTCGATGTATCGAAAATATGAGTGATTGAGTAGATCGTTTCGTAAGATTATGAATGTAAACCAAATTATCTCCGGGTTCCATCAAATCAGGTTCAATTCTTTCTTTCCCCTCGCTTCCCCAGCCCTTCGCAATCTCTGGATCTTTTCATCTGCGCGCCGAAGTCAATTTCCCTCAAATTCGCGGAGTAGCGCCTCGGCTTTAATTCCGACCAAATTCCTCCGCAAACATACGGATTCTTCTCTTACGAGTCTTGGATTGGCTTCGAAATAACTCTCGGAAGAGTTCGAGAGGAATCTTCCGACACGTGATCCCGTGTTTGTTGACGATGCAGCGGGTCGTAAGTGGCCTTGATGCTTGCGGTGTAGTTCTTACTCACACGTATAATCCCTATCATGAATCGATTTTGCCTTTCGAATCGTTCAGCATTCGCTCCTTTAGCGAACGGTCTTTCGCGAAAGGAAACCGATGCTCTCTCCGAATGACTAAGAAACTGTTTCCATTCCGTATTTAGCTCCAAACAGAGCGACTGGTGTTTTGATGCCACTAGTTTCTGCTCAACATCTCGGTTGCGTTTCCTCGCGAATATCCCTTTGGCCGCACGTCTGTTTGTTTTCAGACTTTTGCGCAGAATTACACCAGACTTAAAGACGGCTTGGTACAGTTATTGACGCTGTTTCCCAACTTCTGTTTCATTGAACACTTTTGTACAATCATTATTTTGTAATTGATTATCACTTTATCTGAATCACTTAAAGTAGATTCAGCGTCTCTAACGCCTCGATATATTCTCCGATTTTTTCATCGATTATATAAAACGCCGATAATCGAGGGATATTATTCCTCTAATACAAAATGAGGGAGTACGAAGACAATCTCATACTCTCAACCAAAGAAGTTTCTGTTGTAAAGTGGATATGTAGGGTACGTACACGTGTAGCTTTTCTGATAATCCCTTCCGAGTCAAGTAGCCTCATTTATTCTCTGTACTTGTCCGTTCATTCCTGTTCTTGTATGCTTCCTTCTCCTTCTCATCAAAACGTCTTTTGTTACATTAAATTTTCCGAATCTGCCTTTTATTCAGGACATTTTTCACCTCATTCGCTCAGCTTTTTTCTTGGCCTTCCTCTCCCTCTAGGGACACTCCGTCTCATCATATATTGTCTCCATTTCTCCATTTTCGTCCATCTTTTGCTTATGTGTACACCACGTAAAACATCTTTTTATACTGGTTATGTGCCGATTTCTGTAAATATATGGACGAATTATAGATAAGAAGTTTTGGTTTAATTTTGTTTTCAAATGAAAAAATATTAAACAATCAGTGATACCTGTGAGATATCTTTATTAAGATGCATCCTCTAAATTTGACTTTTCTGCTTATGGTTTAGGACGTGACGCTTTGAGTTTTTTTAATATTTTTAAATAAACTCCCTTAACCTCTGCTGTTGTTAACGACTCAAATTAATCCTTTGTGATTCAAGTTAATCCCTCTCGTTGTTTGTCTCAGAGATCTGGTTAAAGTAGAAAAAATACTCGACGTTATTTAGTAAGAGTGTTAATAGATTCGTATTGTGCATTATAGCAGTAAATTAGAATAATTGAAGAATTATATTCCCTCACGACTGTCCACTTTTGGCTTCTCTTCTGTCCTATGGCCAATGGAAGAACCGGCATGTGGAAGAAACTGGTGTGTCTAGTTAATATAAAATACACTAATACTGATGCTTTAGCGCATATTTCCTTTTCCACAATCAAGAGGAAGAGAGAATAATGGGATACAAGAAAGGATATTATAAGGGAGTTTTGCAATTGAAAATATCTGATTAGGAACGTGATTTAATTCCTTACTAGGAGATCCTGTGTTTTACTCAGAAAAGATAAAAGGAAAGTGGTGAGATTTATAATGAAATTGTGGATAACATGTATAATTGTGGATATTCCGTGCAATTCAATACGTAGATGTGTTATGTTAAGACGGAAATCCCCATTTCTCTTTAAACCGATAAATATCGAGGAAACGAAATAAAAGGAAATGAAATGTAAGATAAAGCAGGAATTTACAAACAAAGTTTTTGTAGCTGAATAAACAAAACACGGGAAATTACGTGAACTATTCAGTTGGTGTTGGTAATTCTATCTCCTCAATAAGACGAAAGCAAAACTTCGAAAACAAAAGTATTAAATATGTCACTTAGAAAGCGGAAAGGCGAGCGTGAGTCAGTCATTATTGTCTTTTAGGGAATAAAACCTTAAAATAATCGAATGCAACCAAATAAGAAGTCACACTAAGTTTTCAGCGAAAGCTGCCCAATATTTATACTGAAATAATCCTTCTTAGAACTAAATTTTGCCAATTTAAAATCAGAGTTTCCACGCAGATTTGATGTGAGAATTTTAAAGAATCTAAGTCGTTAGCTCAGATTTTAAAATTCCTCTAATTGAGTAGTTATTTTCGAATGGTTTCTAGAGAGGAGCACTATTAATTGGGCTATAATTTACGTTTTTGGGTATTAGTTTGAAAATTTATGCAGCAGATACGTTTAAACCATGATGCATTTTTCCATGGATTTATTATCGAAAACGGGAGAGCATCATATATTCAGTTATTGCGTCATACAATAACTACCTCTATTCGGAAATTAAATCCGTTAGGGAATTCGAAGGTCATGCCTAAACTGGAATAGTCCAGTAAATACAATAAAGCTCAAGATATAAACACATGTGACTCAACTTTTTTAGTGCATGCTAAACCACATCATGACTTCCGCTTGTAAAGTCATCCGCCTCAAGGGTGGTTTAATCCTCATCCACTCTTCCGTTTCTTTCTTCGCTATGCGAGAATACTGCCTGTGGAAGAAGTTCACATAAGTTCAGCAAAATAAATGTATGAATAACTATTTCCGTAGCGGTCAATTAGGACCAATATGGTTGCCATAGCTCAGCATCACTCATACGTCATCAGCGTTCATACTATCACAGCTATTGACAGACGAAAGTGACAGATGCAGATAGGTGTTCCTCCAACCTGCAAAACAAATTACTAATATTCCATTAATAAGTTGTAGCTTGAGCGTAAGTACATACAATGTACAATAGAACTCAATAATTAGCGATCACAGCTCATTAATTTCTGCTGGATCATAACATGGCATTAAATGTAGATTTTTTATAATTTATACATTTGGATCCCATCTTGAGTAACTTCTTGATATTTTTTAATATATTATGGCACAGTCCTATTCCATCCATTTCGCGATCCGTCTTATTTCCCCGCTTTGGTGGTTGTCCAAATATGGTCTCGATCTATGGTTATATACAGCTATTTCCATGTCCTCAATGCATCGAGGAGCATATGTCTGTTCCTCGTATCACAGCATTAGGACTTAAGAAAAGCTTTCTGTTTAACTAATAGAAAAAAGAGGCCAAAAAAGTGCCAGAGATTCTCAGTTTATATCCCCACTCTTTGGCATCTAAAAAGTTTCATAAAAATCATTCGATTTATCAGCGCTTGAAGGATAAGCTCTTGTTCGATGCTTTTTTTTAAATTTCTTGCTTTAGTTATGAAGTACTATCTTACAGGTTAAAATGTAACGAAGTTATGTAGTATAACGTTCGTAAGGAAGCATGTGAAAGGAAGGAGAAGTTATGAAATGAGATATATAACGAACTTCATGTTCGTGAAACGTGTCCAGACTTTCTATCCTTCAATTTAATAGATTTATTATTTCCTACGTTCGTTAAAAGAAATCAACAGATGTTATTTGCACAACGTTAGTGGATTTACATGTATCATTATCCACGAAATGAAACACGTTAACAATATAGCACTTATTGTTAGTTAACTAAATGTATTTGCAATGTGCCCAAGTGTATAACACTTAGTACTCTCTATGAACTATCACGCCTCATCCCAACTCAAACTATGATATCAGATCACTGTCGGGTAGTTATAGTAAAATCATGACAATACATCACATGCTGGAAGAATCATCAATATTGTCTGTACATCTAAAAATGTACCCTGCAAGCCATCGTTCGGTGTGTGCATTATGACTCTACTTCCCTGATCAACGACTTTCACGTATCGTTAAAGGAAAAAAGGAATTCTTGAAACGACTAGTTGTAGAATCTGTTTCTCTGATTTTTTTCGCAGTATCAGCACAGCCTATGTAAAAGGGAGGACGTTAATGTCGGCTACACCTTCTAAAACGTACTATCCCTGAGCTTATTAAGTAAATTAATCCATTGTTTAATATTCTAGAGATTCCCATTTTATGTCGTGAAGCATCCGAGTAACGCTCCCTTATTTCTCGTAACATTTTTTTACGAAACGTATCGTGTATGTGTACTTTTTCTGATTCTTGAATACTGCTACTGATTCTGTACTGATTGATAATGAAATTTACTGTGGAAAATGTAATTATACTTATTTCAAGTGTGTTGCTGAAGGCGCTATGTCTGTGATTATATTTCACCCTGTAAAATTTCTGCATGAAATATTTTGTTTTTTTGGCAAAAGTATTGTACATACTACGAAAATTTGTTTCTATTTATCAACTCCAAGCTGGATTACCTTTGTCGCATAAGCCACTGCAAATTGTCTCACAGACGATGGATTTTCCTGTTTGTTGAGTAAAATTCAGTTAACTTTTCGAAAGTGGTGAGATCTTCCACTTTCCACTCGGATGCTCACGCCAGTTGACTCAAAGCAATTTCACTTCGTTTTTCGGGATTCTCAGTCACGTCAGACTTATTTACATTTGCTTGTTCCTTGAATTGTTTCGGGCATTCTGCTTTTCCTTATTATTTCGGATTAGCTTTTTGATGGATGATTGCTCAGTGTATCTCCCATGTATATTTTAAGCAATAATAATACTTTTTATTCCACAATTTACGTACATATATTCTTCATAAAAGAAGGAAAAAAGGAAAGGAGGAATATAGGTACCACATTAGAAACACCTTTTTTGAGTTTACCTCAAATTACGTCTGCACACAGCCATTTCCAATAATGTTATATTTTAACATTTTAGAACAAAGGAGTACAAGTAATGTGTCTATTTAGAGAATTTATTCTGTATTCTCATTTGAGAATAGCCATTCTTTCCCCCTTACATTGTAAGATTTACTGAGAGCAGACCATATTTATGGCCCTTGATACGAATGTTTAAAGAATTCATATTTGGATCTTGTTACATTTACTAATCGAGTCGACCTCAGGTATTTTTGGAATTCTTTAGGGGTTCATTCTGTTTCCTTTCCTAATATAAAATCATTTTAAAAATTTATAATTAAATAAATGCAGTAATGCCAAAGTTCCCTTGCATCTTGTATGCTCTGATGGCGAAGAGTTACTCGTATTAACTATTTTTGAGTAATCAATGGCGACTTTACAGTTGTTTGGTGGGTTATTCTCCAACAAGTCAGGCAATACTGTAACCTGAATTGTGCTCGAGCAGAATACACACTACGCAGATCTGATGCAGGGCATGAATATTTTATTAGATGGAATTTTCTCAAATGTGAGAAAATTTCAGATTTCGGATTTCCAGATTTCTTGCTTTTACGAAACTTCCAACTGATATTATTATCATTTAGAAATCCCAGATACTTAATACAATTCACTTTTTCCATTTGTTTTTACTTCTTGAACATGTTGAACTTTTACACGAAAGACGTCTATAATGCATTTCATGATTGATATTAAACTCAATACGAAGTATATAGTTTTATAATTAAGTGCTAAATTGTTGACACTTCAATTATATTGACCAACACCAGATTCCATTGAGTTTCATCAAGGCTCGTGACACGATTGGCATTTCTGCCAGGAAGTGAAACCATCAGCCGTCGATTTCTGTCGTCCACAACAAGTCATTACTGACTAAAAAGGTGGACTCTTGTAAGACTACATCTTAGAGTAATTTCTGAAAGCGTTTTCAAGGAAAAGACTGTTTCTTTCGTTTCTGGATTCGACATAAAAAGTGAGGGAAGCGGACAGCGCGTTTGGCAATCTCTGAGAAGAAATTGGCTGTCATTATTCCATTAAGTCCTCCTTATACAGCGAAAGAATCACTGTAACCACCGAGGGATGGAAGTTTCCTCGAGAATGATAAATTGAAGCCGCGGGAGGTCTTGGAGTACCAGAAATGAAAAACGCTAGAAGATGAGCTTAGACTGCAGAGTCCTTGAGGGTTTATTCTGAATATTTGTCATTATGATTTGTTTTAATCGTTATTGTTTTGAGTTGAGCCGCAGACCAGCAAAATCACGGATGCGTATCCGTTAGCATAATCCTTGAAACCTTTGAAACTTTACATTTATGTAGACCTTTCAGAAGAGGTTATCTTTAATGATCGCAGTCATTCAGTTTGCTACCAAGCATTTTATATAATTAATGTTACTCATTAGCTTAGAATGGCCTTAGCCGACCAGTCGCAAAAAGCAAAACATCTTCGCCTAAATAAACCTTTTGGCCAGTACTGTATATTTAACAATTCTCATTCAAAATGTCCTTTTTTTTGTCATACAAGTTAAAATTCGATTCCGTAGTCTCATTCTTTCCTTTCATAAGGCAGGTGTTTCTTTCATTTTCGCTGTTCATTTCTTCTTAATATCCGCTCCGTTTCCGGTCTCAAAAGCTCTCCAACACATAAAAATGTTCCAGGAATAGTCTCTCCAGTCCTAGCGCTCTATTTTTGTATGCATCTCCCACTTCACTTCGATCGACCAACCCCTTTTTATTTTACGGCAGAGGCGCAGTAGCGAAATAAGCTGCCCTACGACGGAGTGTGAAATCGAATTCGGAAGAACGCTCCACCGTTCAAACACCGCGGAAGCGTTTCTTTCCCCTATCTTTGATCGTTCCAACTTTCCATTTAATCCCACCACTCCCCTGGAATACCCGTGGATTTAAGTGCGCTTGGATTTGAAGCGCACCGTGAATTCTGACCTACATCTATATCCACATTCTGCGAACTCAAAGCAGCTCGATGTTTGTGAGGACAACTCGGGAAATTTCAGAATATTTTACTGGCTGATCCGGGACGTTTGGTACGACGTATTAAATTCGGTAATTTATTCAGAGGCTCAGAACATAGACAGTATGTGGAAGTTCTATTGTTTCATTGAAGTTTTTCTGAATCAAAAGCTCGAATAATTCCTGGATCAATCTTTAACGCCTCTCAAATAGTTTCAACCTTAAAATAAAATCTATCGATTTTCATGCAATAAAAACGCTATATGGGAAAGGAATTTCATTTGAGGTAAAGCGTGATCATTTTGGTGGGACTTGTACGTGTCTATTACATTGATTTCAACTTTATTTATCCAACCTAACCTCAATAATAATGAGAAAAATTCAAATGTGATCAATGCTAACGATTATTGAGTTATTAGTATACAACCCTCTTTATCTATAATAAACTCAACTGATTGGCGGGTAACTTTGTGGTATTCCATGACAAATATGGAAGAAATAAAAAGGAACCACTTTTCACAAATGAACCTAGTTCCTAATTTATTTAAAAACAACTATGCAAAATACCACAGAACACAATGATTAAAATACACTAAAATAAATAAATTAGGAACTAGGTTCATTTGTGAAAAGTGGTTCCTTTTTATTTCTTCCATATTCCCCTTTATCTATGTGAAACTGAACTTATCAAACAAATATTTGCCATTTACATAGAGTAAAATACACGGAACGTTGTCAAACCTATAGCGTGATTATTCATCGAAAATGAAAGGGAAATTGATGAAATTTCTTTGTATTTAAGAATGTCACCGGGACTCTTCACCATGTGGGACATAACGTTAGAATCCAGAACTGTTCAGTCCATTTCGGGACTGTTGACTCCTTCTATTGGCATGTAGCAGGTGATGTTGACATCAAGCTCTCGGTTTTGGTTACTTACAATTTTTAGCGCCCATCTTATTGAGTTACATTTTCTTTGCCTTCTTTGGACGTTCAATATCGGATTTAAATTTGAAGAGGGCTTGATTCCCATAACAAATTTCGAGAATGTTCTTTCTCCAACTTTCTTCAATAATGGAAATCGTGCATCCAATCTCCTTTCTTTTCAGGATTTTCTATATGATATTAGCAAGTCTCTTCTACGGTATTGATTTTCAGTGAAAATAATAACCATTTGTTACAATTTGGAATTGTGATCAAGGGTTAGACGAACTATCAATATCTGCTGTTAAGGCACCGACTGTAGAATAAAGTTCACCAAGTAATGCGCTATAACAATCTCCCCGAAGGAATTCGGTTTGTTTATGGAGATAAACCATCCCATTTACCACTACGTAGAGAACTTTCATGAATGCATCCTGGATTATATACTTAATGTTTCCCCATCCAGAGAGGATGGCATTTTAATAACAGTATCTTTTTCTCTGAATATACTCTTACGTATCGAGCTGCTTTACTCTATACTTTGCCTGAGATGACACGGTATTCTTTGATGCACAAATTGCAACCAACCAAGAACTGCAACAGCTACGTACGAGCAGCCAAGCGTAGCGTATGCCTGAATATGACCTTTCAAGGTGGGAAGAGCTTTGTAGGATACATTTAAGGAGGAAAGGTCGCTATGCAAGATTGTAAATATGACATTTCAATTTATGCATAGGGTAGTTCATCCCCTGAGCGCACTTAAGAGAGGTTCCTCTTTAATTTTCGCGGTGAAAGCCCTTATTCCATCCTTGGAAAGGATAAAGGTCAAGTATATGATGATAAGTGGGTATCCGATAGCAACTCTCCGGATTTCTGTCGCTTCTTGAAGTCCTTCCGCTGATCATTACTTCACATTTCCTCGTGATAAAGTTGAAGTTTTTCCTTCTTATTCCAGCACCGTTTCCTATTACGTCAAAAGGAGATTAATATCGTTTGAAAATGCAGATATTACGTCAGTAAACTTGTTTCGCTCGGAGCGCAATGCATTTGAAATGAGAATGTCTGGAATTCTTAAGCCGATGCGATCTTTTTATTGGTGCATGTCATTGTATTAGTAGAGTGGAGAGGAAAACTTAGTAGCTTATTTTCCTGCTTAGATTTACTTTGGCTGCATTTGCTCCGTAAATTCAGAGATAATGGATTCCCCGGAGACATTGCTGCTATGCGTCCTCACTGTTACGTGTTCGGGAAAATCGAAGAAGTAGATGTTAGGATAGTAATGAATTACTCGATGCATGCACCCGTGCCTTATAGCGAAAGGCGATTCATATGAAAAATATGTAGATTTACTAGGTAGTCAGGATGAACAATATATGTGTAACCAACTGGTTATAACTCACACCGGTTAACCGGTTTTCCGCAAAACTCCCGTCACTTAATGAAATAAACATCAAATTCACATCAAAACAATCAAAATATAAATGGCGTGAAAGTGTTAACAACGGATTATCACGATCTTTTGTTTAACTTTCTCCTCTCGTTAATGAAATGAAATCAAATTCGAATCTGATGGCCTTGTATCCAGTATGACACTGTTTATTTTTTACAATGTCAGCGAGAACGCTCTATTTGTCAAATTTTGCGCTGCTTCGGTATGAGATAAGAATTTAAATCAAGCAATATAATGTTTCGGGAAAATAAATAGAAGGATTTTTCTCTAGGAAGTAAAGTCCTTAGCGCAGCATCCCTTTCAGGGATAGGGCTTAGCCTCTAAGGTATTTGATTTTTCTCTGGGAAGCTATATCCTATTTTAATCTAAAGAAAAACTGCAAAAAGACCACACACAGAAACCAAAAGACCACGAGCAGTGTCGGCGTGTAAGCGACCTCTTCAAGTGAAGAAGCCCAAACCATGCATACTTAAATCAGAAGAAGGGGTGGGAGGGAACAAAAGCGTGAGGTGGGGGTGAAAGGGCAGGATTCGTGGAAAACGATTAAGTGGAAGAAATACCCAATGAACGGGAGGGAGGACTAGGCAGAGGTGCAGTGAGTAAGAGAGAGGAGGAAGGAAACACACATTCATACTATAAGGAAAAGGAACACGGCTGTGGTAAGACATATAAATGTAATTCTTCTCTGCCGAAGATGGTAACGTAGTTGCCGAAATACGTACTGAGAGTAACACTTGCAAAGCGCGACCACTGAGAATCCCAACCCCTGCTGGTTGGAATTTTTCGCTCGCAGACAACGGCTTTTTGGAGCTTTTCTCGAACTCTAACACATTCGTTAGTAAGACTCAGGGTTTTGGTTTTTCTAAATCATCTCCATTTTTCAAGAACATTGAGCCGGCTTCTATATGTGAGTTTTTGGGTGTGAAGTTAGAAGAGTCATATAAATTGAGGTTGCAAGCCCCTGATTCTATCATAGGATCAACAGAATCCACACCGTTATGAAGGGAATGCTTTACACTAGATCTATACAGAAAGCCGGACGCACTCGGGCCTTAAGTAAAAGTTTTAAAATTGAAGTCATGTTTCCTAGAGAAAAATTGTTCCTGTTTTATTTTCCTATTTTCGTAGAATACCGCAAAGTTACTCGTCAGTCAGTTGAATTTCTTTCTCCATGTATTAGACGAATGCTTTCTCGGTTGAACGATTAGCCCGTAATTAATCACGGCATGAACAGAAAATTCTGTTTTCTAAATTTGTTTCTATTCAGTATTCTTTATAAAGTCATCCCCTATTACACACCAAAAGACGACTTTCAGGGTGTTTCTGTTTTCTAGTTTGCGTGCCATTGGTCAGGAGTTCCAGCAAATTTTTTACCCGGTCCCGAAATAATTGACGACGATCACTCGTGAGTCCTTAGTTGTAGGAGATTTACATAAGTTATTTCTATCATAACTAGATGAACGAGATTTTTTTCTTTCGTCTTTTAATGCGAAATAGAGGAAAATGTGTTTTTCATTTCCTTTTTTCTTGTTCATAGGTGTGGTAAAATGAAAGCCGCTGAGGTGTATGAGATGCTGAATATTGGAATTTATTTTGATCACTCCTTATTAAATGTTAATTTGAAGTAATTAAGGGTAATTATGCTGCCATTACGAGAATGTTTTTCACTCATAGAAGTCTGGCTGAGGTAGGTAAGGGCACATTACCTCACTCCTCATTTAGCCTAGGAATCTTTATTTAGTCTTTATAGCTACCAGTCATATATTGGTGGAGGGGATGAGGATGCAAACGGTCTTCGGTCTTAAAATTTAAGTCTTACTTGTATATTAATCTATATTTGATGAGTGTGCGATTATTTTTGCTACATTACTGTGAGAAAAGCCTCCTTTTATATGAAATAGCTGGTTTTTATGTGAATTCGTTGATTTCTTGCGGTCACTTGAAGTCCTGCGGCTCACATTGGAGTCTTAGGCTTGGTAACATCTGCCGTATGCTCATTGCTCTCGTATCTGAGGAAGGAGAGAAAAAAGAGAGAATTCTCGTTCATCATCATCCCATAAACCATTGGAACGTATGTTCTCCCACCATTATTGTTTGCTTCCTCCGCCATTACAATCACACTAATTCTGATTGCATTAAGGGGTACCTCCTTGCAAATATCACATATAACGGAAAGGGATTTTTGGCGGACAGCTTTGATTATTTTTCAATTCGTAGAGGAATCGAGCCGCTGTACTTCCAGAAATCACATTCTTCTTTGTTTTTTATTGCATTAATAATAAATAATGATCTTTAAATAATATGTTTGTGCATAGTATCGATTTAAAGATAATTTATTTAATTTGAAAAATAATTCATTTCCTCAAGTCACCGTTTAAGAAGGGAAGTTTTGGAATACCTCATCACCCCATCCACGAATTCCTCTAGAACATCTTAAAGGCAGTTTTAATCCTCGATCAGTTAACCTTTATTTATTTATAATGGAATCATGTCATAGTTTTTTCCTGATAGAGGCTGCTTTTGAAGCAGGGCCGGCCCGAAGTTTCTGACGGCGATCTGATGTTGCTTCCGTAAAGCTTTCGCCAATCGATGTATTTATTGCAGCTACTTAATATTATGACTTCTATTTTAGTAGTTGTGGAAATCTGTTTCATGCATCTGATGAATTTCTAATTGAACGTTAAAAAATCAGGTGCGTGATATCAAACTTTGCAACAATAAGATGTATTATTACATTTAAAAATTTCTATTAATCCTCCAAAACTGTACTTTGTGTTTCAAAAAGTCATTTACTATGATGTTTTTCAGTCTAAAATGAGTAATAGATTAGAACTTTGGGGGGATGCTAATGATAACACGTCAAAACTTCCATTAACCCCACAAAAAAGAATTATCACCGAAATAGTGTGAAATGATTTTGAGCATTATTATCTATCTTTTGTTAATCTGATAACGCTCCCGTTCCTTCTTATTTGCTTTAGGTATTTCAATTTCTAAGTTATGAGTGCTAAACGTGTCTGATAGTGAAACTGCGTATAGTTTCAGAAGAGAAATCGTAAACTTGGGTGAGCAAAATTGAACTGTTTTTCTTTCCTCTTTTCCGTCTGTGTATATGGGACCAAAGATCTTTAACCGGTAGCCCTAAAGAGTTCTTGAAATCTTGTAAAAAATTGTCATAAAGTGCTGCCTTGGTGGCGGAGTGCTCAGATGTTGGATATGTAACGTTGACAGACATTTCTTTTGTAAATCGGAGCAAATGAAATTATACATTCGTAACTTTTTCCTTTTCCTTCGTTATAATTTAAATTTGATTTGCGACTGTTTGCAATGTCTTAAAGATAAAATTCTGAGCTTTTTAGCCATTATAAAGTTTGGTTTAAGGTTGCCTCCGTCAGATACAACCTAAAGCTCTCATGTGCTCCGGAGTTGTTCCTGCTAAGTATTGTTGAGAGGCAAAAAAATTAATGTATGAGCCCTATCCGTGGAAAAAAGTAATTGAGAATCAAGTCAATTGTTTTTTTACGAAATATGTAGGCATCAATCCTTAATAAACAACGGAAATCTTTTTTATATCGCGTAATTTTCCTCTGGGTCACAAAACATCCTCCTTTGTAGCTCCCGTTCTCTAGTATTTTATTTGAAACTTTTCACATTAAGATGTGAGTGGCTATTTTGCTTGTAAACTGATTAATCTTCAGAGTCCCTCTCCATCCTTCTCCCTCCCGCTCGAGATGAATTTACGACTTGGATGCAGGAGCTAATATAAAGCAGTATTTTTACGATCTCTTTCGGCCTGCCTCAATCGGCGAGTGCGTTGTCCGAAACTCGATATATAAAATTGGGCCGCTGCGTAGGAATGGAAATTCCGCAGAGCGCTTCAGCGCATGCGCAGTCGTTGGATCGAAGCAAAGCCTGCCTCTAGGATTTCTACGTGTATGTATTGTGACCTCTTCCGAATAAATTCCTAATCCGGAGGAAACATCGATGTTTTTCTTTAGGGGTTCCAGAGGGCGCTACTGCATCAGATATTGCCTTTGAAGGGCGTTTAGAGGTCGAATGGGATTCCTCCTTGTCTTAAAGCGAACATCCGTCTAATATCAGCCTATAAAATGTGGAACCTCTTCGTCGGGGTCATCCAGGGGCCATATGCCAATTTCAAACCTTTATAGTTTTTATTGGTTTTTCTTCCCTCAAAATCTTTTTATTATGCCTAATTTTTTAAGGCTATTTAAGGCTCCATGAAATAAAAAAATAAAGTCTTTATTTTGGGCGAAATTGAGATTATAAAATCTTCATTTAACCCATCTTATCCTCTACTTCGATTCACTAAAATTCTTACAATTTTCATCAATATGCTTAGAAAAACGTTACTTATGTTACTACATATACATTTTTCTTTCTTTTTTGTCGTTTTTCTTTAAATTTTGATGATTAATATCCTAAATTTCTCTAAATTTTGTTGGTTATATACCTCTTGCCATTGATTTTCTTCAAGAAGCACTTGGGTTGTATCCCATACTCATTAATTCTCCATCAGCACTCAAAATGTCAATACTTTTTTTAACCGTTTTCCCAATATTTCGCGTGACTTTTGTCAGTTGTATTCCTTTCTTTGAAATTCCAGGCTTTCGAGGTATTAGTGAACGTAGCATTTACCTAAAGTTACCTAAGTTGCGTATTTCATTTTTCTTTCTCATAAATCGATGCTATGAAACGGATCGATAAAGCTATATTCATTATACATTTTAATTACTCTCACCATTGACCTTATTTCAACACGTCACAGATTCTTTCTTAGGTAATTTGAATATGATTTCTGATACCCAGATAAGTCATAAGTAAGCAAGAGATGCCGTGAGAAAATTCTTTTTTGGAGCATACTAAAAGTATCTTGTGAAGTCTCATTTCCTCTACTTCTACGAGAAGAGAGAGGAAATGAGGCTTACTAGGCAAGATAAGGAGTGAGGTGCTTGCTTTCGTCACTGAGCCAGAATGTTGTAGGCAGAACAACCACGTCAGTGAGCACAATGACTCTATGAGTAACACTTCGTAACATTGCATAAGGAGAAACCTTAATTAATGCTATTATTCGGCAACTCATACCTCATTAGCTTTCATATCATCATAGTCATGAACAAGATTGATACAAAAGTGTATAAGACACATTTTTCTATATCCCTCACCGAGATACATGATTAATACATATTTCATTCATCAAGATATGGTAGCAGAACCGTGATGTATGTGACATTGTAATTCCAGTTAGAAAAGATCACGTACTCAACGAGATATTGACGTAATGTTAAAAGTAACTCATTTCTCAGCGGTAAATAACTATTAATCGTTTTTTCTATCGAGATTTTACTATGGTTTTGCTCGTTAGAAATGTTAATGCCTTATTCAGCTGATGAATCGGAGGGTTGGATGACAATGTGGTCTAAGAGGCGGATGATCGGTTATCGGATATTCCGTCGTGGATGCATCATTCTCGTGAGGAGGTCCTCTTCCACTCGTGCGTCTCACGTCACGCGAGTGTTTCGACGTCTTTTGCCGCCAAACCGTAAATATATCGTTCCAAATACTGCACCGCTGGCAGCGCACAGGCCTCTTCCGCTGCCAAAGAAAATAACTAAACTTTTAACGAAGGTTCTGCTCAAGGATGCAGCTGCACAATTACTTTAGTCATTTATCCTTTGCTTGAAACGATCCTGGAACGTTATTTGTAAACTTCTTGATGTTATGTAAAACGGTTTGCCCATTCCTCCACCAATGTATATTTTAGTGTTAATTTGGGAGCTTTGATTTTCATTGCCATTCAAAGAAGATGCGTAGAGAGTTCAAAACTTTCCAGGATGACACTTTTCGTTGGCGAACAGCTATTGTTATTTTACTCATACGGCGAAGTTAGACCAACATGGAATCTCTTCTACCTAATATCTAGATTTATCTCATGAAAATAATTCTAAACTAATAACAGAAAATAATTGACTTTAATTAGAGCACACCTATAAAAATAAATCAATCGAACAACCCAAACAAACTTGCGAAAAAAAGGTATGCGGTAATTGGTACAAACGGTAGATTCAAAATAATAGGCAGTCTAGTCATTAAATGAAGAAAAACTTATAGATAAAAACTAGATACAAACTATTACAATTGTCTCATAAGCGTGCGCGTAACTTTTGCAAGAGTATTAACTGTTGGATACATGGACCAATACTGAGAGGCAAATCCTCCCGAATGATCGGAATGTATAAAAGCCCAATGCATGCACTACAAAATGTTCTGTAATCCCAAAATAGTGTCAGTCAGCCCTTGAAGGCTTTAATTTTGTAATTCAATATTTGTAATCAAGAAACCTAATATGGTTCGTAAAACAGTGTTTCATATTTTTTATTATCAGTTAATAATTAAAGATTTTCGGTGTTGATACCGCATGCGAGTACAGTTTTTGCGTACTGCGCCAATGAATAATAATTTGAAGGAATTAATGTGATTTTTCATCTAAATGAGTGTTTCTTATACATCGGAATATTCTGAACTGTTGATTTCTAATCGAGAAACGTAAGTCCAAAAAGGTCAGCGTAGTCAACAATGTTTGTATGGGCAACAAATTACACGATTGTCTTAACATTTCGTACTCCTCTTTATATGAATATAGCACTATGAAGAGGCAAATTATTTCTCCATAAGAAATGAATTTCCAGTATCTAGTTTGTGGATTAAAGTTACTATGTACTTCATAATACATGAAGTGTTATGAATACAGATCTCTTACCTTTATGAATCCCTAAGGTTTTTTTAAATGAACATTTCGGATGGATGAAGCATTATTTATTATTGGTTATTTTTTTTCTGGGTCTGTTCTTCAGCGAAATTTTCCTTTACGTTTCACAATGTATAACTCAAAATGACTCCCTTTTTCGGTTTATCTTCAGGGTATCCCGTCGTTTTCCTGAGAAGCTTTTTTTTCATCTTGGTGTGTCATCTTAGATGATATTTTCTTTGTCATTTCCGTTTATCCTCCGTTCTGCTTTATGATTTTATCGCCAGCCTTATTTTCTTTCTATTTATTAAAAAACTCCGCGAACCTTACTTCCTTGAGCTTGACAAACTCCATTTATAGAACGCATGATTCAGATTGGAGCCAACAGAAAAGGGTTGCATTAGTGAATTGGAATACGTCCAACTCAAGGTCGTACATTTTCTTGAGAAGTTCAGCGATGAATCGGCAAGTGTATTGGAGATGCATCTGGACAGATTATGTGAATCTTTAGGAAGAAGAAGGTAAGAGCTATTGTCAGAGTTAATAGATTGACATAGATACTCCATCTTTACTTCATCCAGATACTGCGAACACAATCAAATGGAAGCTCCAGTTACTCCGAAATTGCATCTCCGTTGCAAAACGATATAAGTAGGTTGAGTGGTACACGCAACCCCTACCACACTGCGGTAGAAGAATACCAAAGGAAATGCACGTATGCCTGTGGTCATATAAGTTAATTAGTTTTAATTTTGAGGTATGTTAACTTGTGTTTTTCTACTATAAATCCTTCAGAGTGCAGGATGGGAATCATTCGAAGGTAGAAGATTAAAACAAAGAATTATTTTACTAAATAAGTTCAGATGAAGGAGGTTCACAGATGACGTAGCCGATATAATGTGTCCTCCATGTTACATAGGCCGTTCTGATACTGCGAGAAAATCAGGGAAATAGATGCTTGAAAAATCGATACAATAGCTGATTTTTCCCGCGAACGATACGCGGAAGCAATCGATTCCGGAAATAGAGTCATGCACCCCCTGCCACACGCCGCCAGGCGGCTTTCAGGGTACATTCATCGACGAAGACATGTTTTATGAAATAAGTACATTTCGATGTTTTCTAACAAAATACAGTTATCTCTCGATTATCCGAGTTCTGGTTAACCGATGTTCCGTATTATCTGTAGTGCATATTACTGTGATTTCCCTTCTTCACTTACAAACATTTGTACCGGCAAGCCGCTTAAATAACTGTTGCTGTAATTACCAGTTCAGTATAGCTAGCAAATGTCTGTATTTGGCATCAGATTCACTGGTCTTCGTTTTCACGGGAAATCACAGCACTATTTTATTCATCCTACGTTGTCTCAAACTGATTATAATGTCCTTTTAGCAAAGACCTGCCAACACATTATCTATGAAATTACTACTACTGATACTGTTTATTTCGTAATTTACGTACGCAGGGCGACCCATCTGTATTATCCGAGACGTCCCTCGGAGAGAATTAATGGAATATTGTTAGGATGTGACATATGGTGTGGCTTATATAGAGAACGTTGAGGTGTGAGGGATAATCGTGAACTACGTTGCAAATAAAGTTTACCATGTAAGACTACATTACGTATGAATGTAGGTAATTCTTGATGACCGAATAGAATGTGATGAGAATGAAAGAGCACAATTTCAGTCATTTTCTAATTTGTCGCTACTTCCCCTGTCTCCCTTTTGTCTTATGTATGTACCGAAATATAGGCACTGATTCAGTGCTTCGCCATTTTTGTATGTACCTTCGGACGGCGTTTTTGCGTTGTTTCCTGTAACCAGTTTCCATCCAAAGGGCACAAAAGGGGATTTAAAAAAATCCTAGGAGAGCATCGGTCAAAGCGAATGAATGCTTTCTGTAAAAGCGTTCCCGCATCTCGGAAATCCCCACTCTGTTGTCGACGGAAGTGGCTACGCTGAAAAAAATGAAGAACGGTGACCGCAACCGCCTTCTGCTCACTCTTTTGTCTCGAGAAATGCCATCCGTTTCCTAAAAGTCCAGGATATTATAGATGCTCGGCTATTGAGGGAAGTTTTCCCGGAAACACGAATGAAATTCTGAAATAAAAGAAATAGTGAAGTGGTACAGTGAGTAGGGTGACCGCTGTTTAACATAAAGAAGGCGAAATAGTTCCCATTTGTAAAACAGGACAAAACGTCTTTCAAAGAAAATTAAGAAAAGGGAAAGAGATTTACTAGGGAATGTGAGGAGTGAGGAAGTTCGTCCTCGCTTTTAGTAGACCGACCTTATCCTAACAAATAGAAGGCTGGACAATCCACATATACAAAATCGGATTAACATTTTTTTCGAGAAAAAAAGGCTCCTTAGGAAAGATGAGGAGTGAGGTAGTTTATACATATTTTCCTCTCTTAGTCAGAGTGCTACGGGTTGAAACTTTCCTCACAAGAGCCATATCGTGGCCTATAAATAACACTTCTCATAGCATTCAACATGCAGTGACTAAAATAAATTATATTATTTAGAATTATCCACACTTCGCATCATGTTTAGTAGTTTTCATATTATCGCTTCCTTTAACAAGAATTAGACAAAGGCAAAGATATTTCTATTTGCCTGTACCTGCAGACAGAATTAAAAATATTCAATTTCAGATACGGTATTAGTAGCTTTTTTTTCTTAGGACTTCTGTAGTTGATAATGAGGTGGGAACATTTTAAATTAAGTTATGTTACGGAGGAAGAGATGTAGACCTTGGATGATGTTCTCGTTCTCATATCGTTTCTTTTCCTAGTCTGAAGTTTTCTCCGAATATTGACAAAAAGCTGTTTCCCAAGGAGAAACGGACATGAAAAAAGTCTGACGAAACCAGGACTCAAACCCGGGTCTCCCAATAGCCAGTTGGTTGCTCTATCCATTGAGGTATTTCACCAGAACATTTCTCCATGCCGTTTGGGAGGCTAGCCTAGACTAGTAGGGATAGCTCAATGGATAGAGTAACTAACCGTCAATTGGGAGACTCGGGTTCGAGTCCCGGTTCCGTTAGACTTTTTTCATGTCCCTTTCTCCTTGGAAATTTTCCTGGATGCACGCCTGCCTATCGGCCTATCGTGCCAAGTTACCAACACCCTTTTCCTTGTGTGAAAAAGCTGTTTGATAATTTTTTTAGTAAGTATGAAAATATGTTTTAACAATATCAAAATTTAGAAGCGATAATTTTGCATTTAATTAATCGATTACTAGAAGCAGCATTTCTAAAAGTGCTTCGACTGCTTAAGTCATTTCGCACGTAGGCCCCCACCGGGAATCGAACCTGGGACCGTTTTCACTGAAGTCTACCGCGTTGTCCAATTGGCTATTTGGGAGCCCCCTTTGAGTTATAATCGATTGACCAATAATAATTGACTGTTTCTCCAAAATGAAGAGAACGTAGTGTCCCTGCTTGGATTTTGTAATTTTCTATAAAATTCGACTATAATAATGGTGATGATACGCAAGTTAGGGAGAATGTATCATGTAATACGACAGAAAGAGCAAGCAATCCTGAAGTCTATTTAAGTAATAACCGCAATGAAAAGCTTGAATTTTCTCATCAATGAACGGAAAGAAAAATTACGAAAACATTATCATCGAGGCTGAGAATTTTCATAAAAATAGTACTCGTACTGACTTGTTATATTCACGGATCATTTAGGCGACGATTTATAAATGTTGGGATCAAACATGTTTGTAAGTACATGAAAACTAATTGCTTTAAATATACGCCAAGAGCTGCAAATGAATGGCCTAGCAAACCTCTGACCCACTGCCTCGCAGCTTCCACTTCTGGGTCCAGCCATGTTGTGTCTGCAATGTATCATTTTGTTCCCCACTCAGCGAGTGCTTCGCTCTTTCGTTGTTTTTTCGTCGCTCTTGACAAATAATGCGCTCACCGCTCGGCAACTGTTCCGTCTCTCTGCAAATGAAAAGCTGAAGAATTTTCCTCGAATTCGTCTAGTTTTTTTTGGGCATTGCAAAATGAAGCCATGATGACGCAGTTACGGAACAGGCGCTTTGATTCAACTTCTTCTCTAATTAAATCTTTTGAAGAAGGGATCATTTTTGATAAATACAGATTGTTAAGTGAAAGAGTTTTCGACGCAAATTTCCATATTTATTTACGTAACTGAAAGATAACTCAAATCTTTGTCATGTGGCATTTTAGTGAGAAATTACAATCTCAACCTTTCCCGAATAAATATACGGTTTTATTTCTTTTATACGGCTCTATGTGCTTCCGATAATCAATCCAAATGAGATTAGTATGGACGAAGAGGTATGCTATTATAATTTCACTATTCTATATGAGTAATTGTATCCGACTCCATATCCTGACGAATATTATTCATTAGTCTTTTGGTACAGGATGGAGTTAAATGTATCTCTCATTTTTTATCGCTCTCAGAATAATTTAAAAACTACTGAGGTATGAGATGAGCCGAAAGATACTATACGTATCTTCCTTATGTTCCCGTGTCGTTAGAATTGACTAGTTCCAGGGAATAGTTGTTTATTTTCTCCTCTATGTCTTTGTCAAGGGACATCGAATATCGTCAGATCATAAAATTCTTTGCGGATCGTTTCATAGAACTGGTGTCATAATATGGATTGATGGTTTGATAGCACCATAATACTCTACTAACAGTGTAATAATGCAATAAGTAATCTATGTATTGTGGGGTTTACACTAAGACCTCTTTATCGGTTAGTCTGAGATGTCGTTACACATCTTTTCCCTGAACTTATTTCGAAAATTTTATTGCGTGTGATTTAGAATGACATAAAAAACTTAAGATAGCTCTTTCTTTGGCATTTCGTTAGTATTTATATTAGCTCCTTTTGCACGTTTATATCACTCATGCTGTTCTCTTTTGGGATAAGTACGTAATTTTCCTCGCTTATTCACAACATTCATATAATAGAGATATCGCTGCATCCATATACGTATTTCTCATTTGTGGAAATCTTGTGCATGTATTTTAATAAGTATGATGCTCAACCAGTTCCACCAAGTGATAACCTATCATGTTGATTTTATGTATTTCCCATCTCTAGCTTTTATTCTTAAATCCACGTACATCTCTTCTGCATCTCATTCACCACATTCATCTAGCATTTTCCTCTCCCTTTAATATTACTCGCGTTCAACTCGCACTTGCCCTTATTATATCATTTTTCATCCATCGATCATTTTCATAAGAGAAAATCGTCGCCAAGTCAAATGATTTCCCATATTCAAAAGAAAAAGAATGAATGTTGATATTGGAATTCATATGGATTTTCATTCACAACTCTTTGATAAAGGGATTCATTATGTTTTCCAAACCTCATGATGCCATTCACTCTATTTGGAAATTTGGTGAGAGACGTAGAGTAAACGAAGCGATTACTAGTACACTTAATGCAGTTTTAGCCACTTTTGAAAGTTGTGACGATTTATCACTAATAAATTTCTGCCCCATACTTTTCCGTCTGCTTTCAGATAATATCTTTCTTTCGCTCCATGCACTCTTTCATTCTTCGAGAAAATTCCTACCAAGTAAAGAACATCATCCTTCATTCCATTGTTCTCAAAATTCTTAAGCTGCCATCATTCGTCAATTCCATATTATCGACCACGACAGCCTACTTTGTACAACTACTTGTCTTATCCATTCTCTCTCTGTAACATGCGCACCATTTTTAACATTTGCTGTTCAAATGGCGATTCCTCAATCATAGGCACTTTGTCGGCATCTATTGTTGAAGTAGTATCGTCGATCATTAATAGATCTACCAATAACAGGACGCCTTGGTTACTGTCGAAACTCATTAATCTATGTAACTGAGCCAGCAATGAAGAATGATAGCTCAAAGTAAAAGGCGTTTCTTTCTTAATGCTTCTAAGGTGGAGTGATTATGATTCAATGTATTTATGTTGTAGACATAACACGTAATATCCGACGTCATTCGATTGCTCTGCAAATGTATAGCGATATAACATATGGATCCTCGGCAGTTGTGATAGTTGCCAATGTAACGGAAGGTTAATCAGCTGTCTCATTGGCGTTTTTACGAATCGATTCGGCAGCCCTCGTTTTGCTCAAATGGAAAGGAGGTTCGTTTGTACTTTCTCTCGGAAGGGAGAAAGTATTTCGGCGAAATCTCAACCATTAATCGCAGTAATGGATGTTTTGGAAGCAAAAGCAGGACGCGCGTAAACAGGTTTCAATATTAATTCTAATTGCTTCTTTGTGTCGATTTGTCCACTTTGTTGATTATCGAATTCCCGGATGCGTTCCCTTACAAATATTTAAAAAATTTCGTTATAAGTAGCCTTTTCAGTTTGCAGACTTTTGACGGTCTGCAGTTAGTGCATTCATTTTTATCTCCACATTTAGTATTATCATCTTCATACCGACCTGTTTTGGAACCGAATTATTTGTGTTTAATCTTCTTTTTATGTTTACCTTAATTAATACCTTAATTTATTTCTAGTTGTTATTTTTATGTAATTATTTGTCTGAACCATTTTGTCTGCCTTTCAAAACTAATTTAAATTTTCCTTAAACTTTGTTAACTACCAGTAGGTATCGCTGGTTTGTCACCCCCCTCCTTCCTACAGGGGTGTATTTTTTCCAAAATGCTTATGAGTTAGTGCTTAGGTATCAAACTTGAGTTTTTAAATCTACGAGTAGTTTTATTCTGTGCTCTTTATTTCAGCTATCTCTTTTACATCCTATATAGCGAAGGGTTGGATGTAAGATGAGACTTGGTAGCCTTAAACTCGCCATATTAAAGTCTTATGATTACATTTAAATACAGAAAATTATTTCGTAGGATAGGTTGCTTGTTTGTTATTATTTTTTGTTGAAACGTTAAAATTCTTTGTTTTATATTCATACTATCGGACCAACAATAAATAAGGATCATAAAACCGACTTCCAGCATGAAATGAAAACAATTCATTAATAATGGTTTGTTTGTGATGCAGTTGTTTTCCAGTAACCTTAATTTCAATCATTTTTAATACCTTCCATTCCTCGTTGAGTTGAGACGAAATTTTCCATTAATAGCAGTGATGATATATCAGTCTCTATAGCATTGGGGTTGCTCTCCCTCCGCAAATCGCAGGTAAAATAGCCTTAAGAGCTACCGTTAGAAAAGTGTCTCCCCTGTTACTGTTAATCGAGGCTTAATAGTAAAGGGTCGCCGCACCAATCAGATTCTTATCCGAGCTTCCTGTATCGCATCAATATTCCCTCGACGTGTGTTTCTATGGAAGGGCGGAAGTCGTTGCGTCATTGTTTGTTTCTCGGCCCACGAGAGATAAGGCAGGCTTCATCCCTTGCATCTTTACTCTGCGGAGAATTTTATAGGAGAATTTGTTTTCGCGTTTACTTATCTGCAAGCCGCCAGTGGCGAGAGGCTATGGGATTTTGGAAGGCTAGAATTAACGGCAGGTGGAGTCTCATTAGGGCGGCTCCCTGAGTAATGATAAATGGTGCTGATTAATGAGATATACTCGGGAATATTAATGACATTTTCATTAATTTCTGCCAGCATCTATATTTTCCACTATAACCATTCGAAATAGATCATTATTCACAATTTAAAATATTGGATTATAAACGATTCTTTAGCATTCTGATTAATTGAATTATTAATTCTTCCAGTTTCACTCAACTCGGTTAAAATAATGAATTTATGATTTTTACTAAAAACCATCAAATTGTTCCAATCACGAATTTCAATGTTAGATTCGTTTACTATTGAGGTAATCGAAACATTTTACCAGAAGAATATCACCATGCTTTTTACAGTGCTTTCGATAATATTTGAAAAAGGGAAAAGGCGTACCTTTTGCGGTGGCGAAATGGTTAGAATTCAAATGCTCCAACGCCAAGGTCCCGGGCTCGAGTCCCGGCTAATGGATTTTTCTGGTTAGGGAATGTTTGTGTGTGTTCGTTTATCGTCACTGTTGATGCCTCTCCTGTAAATGGACATGTGTAATGGCATCGAGAAAATAAATAAATAAAAGAGAAATGGTATCAATTAGACATAAACGTGATGGTAATCAAAGAAGATGCCTTACTTCATGGAACCTGCATTATGGAGTGCAGTATTGGAGTAATGACTTCAGTACTTATAGTTAATTTTAAGACGAGTTTCATTTAAGGAATTTATAGAAATCAATAGTCAGCCACTATCCTTTCCTCGGTACGTTTCTAGGTCTGATTCACAAAGAGATGTTTACAACGGAGAGAATCTTTGTTTTCTAATTAAGGTGAATCTTTGTAACTGTTATCCGGATGTGGGAAAAGTAATCATAGTGTATGAGCTAAGAGCGGGAAGAAAGTCCTTGAGACAACAGAAAGGCGTTTTATAGACATCAGTTTTGAAAAAGCACATGTTCTACATTTAACCGAGGATTTCCGAGAAATTTTCTTGAGGTAGAATGAAGTTTCTCAGTTAAGAAATGAAAAACTTATGTTCAACGCATACTTTCTTCAATAACAAGTCAAGTTTGTTATTCTATTTATCAACGAATCTTTCGTCTATGTCATTTATGACTTAGATAAAGTACTGCCGCCTTCGTAAATGTTATTAAATTCTTCTTGTTTGGTGTCACATCCATTTCTGTCATTAAAATGTTGAAACAACTGGCTCTTGAAAGAGTTTCCGAACCGAATACGAAAGATTTCAAAAACAAAAAGTCCGAATTCCTTTAAAATTATTTTTTTCGCACAAAGAATTGCCGATATGTAATACGAGACAGCTGGAATTCATATAATACGAAAACTTTTAGACTTAAAAATTGTGGTATAAAAGAAATTTCCACAAATAAGTAATAGATAAAAAAATCGTGTTTTATCATTTGTTGTGATAATGAGCGTACCCAACGCTTTAAAATTGCAAGGATTAGGGAACTTTCACATGACTGACGCGCAAACCCAGGTATCCCATTTTTCGGGCAGGTATTGCAACCACTGAACTACCTGCGTCTCTTTCACACTGTTTAGGGAGTCACGTCGCTATTTTTCACACTTGTTATTCCTTGTGTTTAAATCGTTTCTAAGGCTAAAATTTAAAGAATAAATGGTTGTCGTAGTACCAGTGAAAATAATTCAAAGAAATATGACCTTTCTATCATTGTATATTGCTAAATTTTGCGTAAGCATCCTTTTTAACCACGGCTTGGCATCATCCTGAAATCCATTCTTACTTCAGCTTTTTCACCATTTAATCTGAAAGCTATTGAACACGTCAAACTTCATGATTTTGCGCCGTGATTGTAATACTAGTAAACCCTAAAATTCCATAAAATGTTATGTATAGTTTCTACAGCAACCTAATAGTAAAAATAAAATTTCGTAGCCGTGGTGATGTATTTTCATCAACCTATTCGTAGCTATGAGGCTTAAAATGCTTTCCTCCTCGTCTCCTTCTTACGTCTCGTCTCTCCTTGACGTGAGCTTTCCACTCATTTTTAATCAAAGCTCCTCTCTTAAATGATGGATGGTGTGATTTTTTGTCAGCTGTTTAATACGGGGGGGAAAATCCCTCGAAACTATTTCAGACACTTTTTTACTAACTTTAGAACGGGCTGTTGTATCGACATCAAGTTTTTAAATTAGCATAGTATGTTAAACTCGAATACTTTTTACCGTAACAGGATGACAGGAAAATTTGTGTTTCATAGGGAGTTGGAGGGCTTCTTTGATGGATCGTCAACATCTAAAATTTGCTAATTGGAATTAGAAAACTGAAAAACTCCGAAAACTGTTACAAATTGGCTGCTACAGCTTGTGATTTCCAAACTCCAAATATGTTCATTAAAAACGCCGAATGCGTTGATTGCAAATACGCCTTGCTTTGACGTTCATTTCAAATTGGTATGTAATTCATCGCATTTATTATTCCAAGTAATCAGTGAAGAATTTTCGGTGGAATGTTTCAAAACATGTTGAGGTTAAATGGCCTTGCTAAAGTTATCGAGAAACCGCATTTGGTTCGCGGTCCAGAATTTGGCATTGTCCCATTCATAAGTTATTAAGAAAGTTATTGAAATGCAATCTGTTGGCCTTGAGTGACGAAGCGTACCAAGTTAAACTATACAATATTGATTATTGGGTGGCGACATCAATGGTATACGGCCACAAATAGTAGTAGTATTGTTAAAAGTGCTTCGACAGCTTAGGTCATTTCGCACGTAGGCCCCCACCGGGAATCGAACCCGGGACCGCTTTCACTAAAGTCGAACGCGTTGCCCACTTGGCTATCGGGAGCCCACGGCCACAAATATTAATGCCAAAATCGAAAATCGTCATCGCCAAAAAATCATCGTGAAGATTACGAAGAAGTATTGAATTGAAGGATTGAGCGTTGATTTAAAATTCATACATAGTTTTTGAGCATGAAAAATGAGCCTTGAAAAAGAGACTTGAGCAATAGAATAAAGACAACATAAATTGTTTTTAAATCATAATTTGTGAAACATATATGCTTCTGACAAGTTTTATTTTTAGGGGACATTTTAAACAGTGAAAATAAATACGACAATTATAAAGGAAATTGGTATCTCAGGTGCTTACGTAGAAACCAACGTTATCAAATTAGTTTCATTATCCTTAAGTGTAAACAACAACACTTGAGTGTAAATTCTTCTCATTTCATCCAGTGATTTCATCATAAATAATTTTCCACCAAATTTAAATGAAGAATCAAGTGTAATCAAGTTGTTTCCTCTAATGAGTTTAAGGAATAAAAATATTTACTTAAGTAAAGAAGATCTGGCATCTTAAGGTTTCTGTAAGAATCAGCTAAGTATCATTACTTTCGTATTACTTCAGCTAAGTATCATTATTTTTGCTTGTAAGAGATTTTCTTTGCTCTATTCCACACCGTGATGCTGGAATCGCTTTGATGTGACCCCTACGATGCCTGCTGTCTGAGGTTTATAACCTATTCGTTGCATCCGAAAGAACTTCCTTGTTTATCTTGCATCGGGAATACAAACGAGACACTCATGGTTTCTCCTTGATCAAATTTATATTTCCGCTTCCACAACCTACAGTCATCGCAGCTTGTTCTAGTACTTGTCATTATTATTATTACCTTGTTATGATTAGGATGTACGATAAAGGAGGAAAAAAGATCGTGAAAAGACCTTTTGTGTTACGAGCGCCATTTTGATAATTTTTTAATTTTGTTTGTATAATAGTGTGAAAGTTCACCTAAAACTCGAAAACCAGTTGTCACACAACTTTGAAGATTGTTAAATGTTTTCCTCGGGCAGATATTTGGCTAATTTATACTCGCGTATTTGTCCCCGGTTCGACTCCAGACGTTTAAAACTGCTTTCATTAGAATTGCATGTGAAAGCTCTTTTTTTTTATCGCTTGCAGGGTTTATTTCATTTGCAAAATTAAATTAAAGATAATTGCCGTACGAAATGTAATCAAGCACCAAAAGAAGGGAAATTGAATGAATATTTAGGGCGTGAGAAATTGCTTTCAATTCGTAATTGCGAGAGTTCTGATAGAATGCACGAACATTTTGTGAAATTTTGAGGTTATAAATAACCTGTACCCCTGACGACCAAGCCGATTGTTGAATCAGAGCTCGTGCATTTTTCCATAAGAATTCATTGGGAAGTTATGCCCATTTAAAATAAAGGGTGGATTGTATTGATGGTGGCACGCGCTACTTGGAGGAAAGACATAATGAAAGACTGTGAAACTTCTTATAATATTCTGTGGATAAATACGTTTCAATTAAGTTTCACTGTCTTTCATCGATATGAATGGGATAAATGGTAGACTGCATGAATAGGAGGTGATTTGAGTATTTTGCGTTCACTATGACAAATCGCTAGAGCAAATGAACAAGCAGGTAGAAGTTTTTCTTTGTAACCTTGATTTTGCGCATTACAAGGGAAAAAATGTTTGTTACTCTTTCACGGTCTAGTGGGTAAGAAAAGAAGACATTCATCAGTGACAGGACAGAAAAGGTCAAACTTTTGGGGGATTTTATGGGGTTTTCAGCCAGAAGTTACTGTACAAAGAAAATTTTCGTCATGTGTTAAACGCTATGATTATCGTGTGGATTTACATCAGTGATCATTCTTATCATTTGGTCAATTACTGTGAATTTGTTTTCCTACTCTCAGTTCAAATTCTTCCTTTGCATATTCCACGTTTACAATCAAATGTAAGCCTTAGTTACAAAACAAAATGCTAGTTTTTTGGAGTCAATAGTTATTCCCCCGTCTCATTTGTTACATACATTATCTAATGTTTTCCTCAGAGTCATGTTAGTAACAATTAGCATGGCATTTATCACCTTTTATCACCCGTTGAAAATCAATGGGAATTCAGGCAAGTATTTCGCTAATACAAAAGACTTCCGTGCCAATGTGGTACCTAATTATGGAATGAGATGCTGATATTATATATTTTATTACATCAACGATTGGATTAAGATGTTTCAATTAACGTAATTAATCATTAATTACCATCACTAACGAACAGATCCACATTTATTTACTCTGCCGCTTTATTTTTTAAGCGAACAATGCATAACAAAGATAGCGTCGTAAGATTTCCGCGTGTCAAAAAGATTCTCACGCCTGCTATAGGTTATTAACCCCTGTTCTAAAGGAAACAGAGATAAAGCTGGTTTAATTTAGTGGATAATATGTTTGAGGTATTCCTCAATGGAATCTCCGTCTTGTCCTTGTGATATCAGCAGAAGCGCTGTTTAACGGATTTCATAAATGTGTCAAGATTTTGATTCCTTAACAAAAATGTGAATTATTTGTTAAGCCACGAAATGTAAGAGATCGGAGAACAGTTGGTCACGACCAGCTTGCGATGTCGACGCGAAAGCGTGGACTTGCAACGTAACAATGCCAGCGCGTTAGCTGAGTAGCTGTAAATGATACAACAATGGGCAAGCGGGGCTGTAACAATGCCAACACTTAGCTACTGCACCAAGGATAGATGACATCTCTTACATAAACCGTTAAAGAGAAATTTAAACGTCCATTGTTCGGTTACAGTAATCTGCAGGTACATGTCAAGATAGTTTATCTTGGTTATATTATTCATGTAGTTTCAGAAACATCGTCCTGGAGGTAAAATTAAAACCTTTTTTATCGCAAAGGGATTGTGCAATTTTGTCTTTCAACATAAGTACAAAAAAAAACGAGGTTTACAGTCTAGAAAGCAGAGATTCTAAACAATTGGTACTTACTGTGCTGGCGAGACGAAATATTTTCATTTTTATCCAAAAAAAAATATAAATTATATTCCTTATTAGAGATGAAGTATCATACCTTCTCCTGCATTCTTACCGCTTTCTTTCATACTTTCTGTATTAATATAAATGTTTATCAATATAGAATATTATCTTTCTACTCTCTCCAAAAATGCGTATTATAAACAGAAGATCGGTTCCAGGTGCATGGTCACCAGATGATGGTGATCATGCGCCTTTGCCATGCAATTATTGATTTGTTTTTTCTGCCATGATTTTATTATCAAAGGTTCTATAACCGAGTCTTTCCTTCAGCATTGTGACTCCATTATCCCCTCAAGCAATCTCCATGGTGATTATCCCATCCTGCTCGTGTTAGCGTCGGTAGCACTTTATCGGCTTAAAAAACACTTCATCGCATCCCAGTCCTTTCATTACAACTCCCAGAAATCACAAGTCACTGTGCGTCCTGACTTTCCATACACTTTTTCTGGTGATCAAATAGTTGAAATTACCTCCATTTCTTCTCGACAATGCTTTAAATTTGACCCAAGAATCGCTCTACAACCCACATATTATACTCGTACTTATACTCCCTGCAGAATACATCCTTTTTTGACATTACTTTATCATTATTATGGTTGTTTCGTGAAAATTTCAATAGCAAAAAGTTTTAGTTTGTGTTATTCCATCGATATAGATTTATTAGTATTGATAATTGACTAACCAATTTCATGTAAGTTCTTTACATAAATGAATTCTCCATTTTGTAGGGTATTTGTATTCAATTAGTGATATGTGGTGGTCCTAAAGAAATCGAACAATTTTATAATATTTTTTATTAATCTTTTGTTCGAACGATCTTTATATTCCTCATTTTAAATTATCACCTAGTTGTATTGTGAGACTTGCAAAAGTATTCTTGTGCCTCACGAAAAATAGATGTAATCCCAAGATTCTTCGTTAAATTGTGTG
>KZ308429.1:438102-460630 GCA_000376725.2 Ladona fulva | reverse complement strand
CACTATCTAGATTTGAAAAATGTTTTTTTAATGGCGTCATTTTATATTATTTTAGATTTTAATGGTCATACTGACAGTAAGGCGATGACTTTTACTTTTAAATAAAAAAATACTCATTTGTAGGTCTTTACTCTCTTGTTCTACGACTATTCCATCTTAAATTCAGCTCCAAGGCCGGTTGAAACCTCAGTCCCTCCACCATTAGCCACAAAAAGCTTAGGTGAGGGAATGAGACGTCTACGCCCCCTTGCTCTCCTTTCTGAACTAGAATTAAATAAGAGTTTTCCTCTCAAAAGTGAACTCAAAAGCGGAGTAACTGCTGCCGACTGACCCTGTGAAAACGCTTTCCATAGCATTTGATATGAAATGATGGTAATCAAAGCCATCATTCGGCATCACTCACACTTCAGTAGCTATTATCACAGTCATGTCTTATCAAGATAATTTCTCTCTCTACTATGTGACAATAAAGGAAAACAGTCCTATATACCCAGATAGAGAAACAGGAGTATAGCAGTATTGTTAAAAGGGCTTCGACTGCTTACTTTATTTCACACGTGAGCCCCCACCGGGAATCGAACCCGGGACTGCTTCCACTGAAGTCGAACGTGTTGCCCACTTAGCTAACCGGGAGCCCTGGAGTAGCAGGAACTATACTGTTATGTAACCGTGCTTTTTGTTTTCAAACTAAAAAAATCGCATATCATGGAGTTAAAGAGTGGATCTACTTCTTTATACAATTTTCGAAAGGCATATTCAAACAATATCGAACAGCTTTCGTTCTCCTTTTCCAGACCGCAATTCGAAAAGAATTCTAAAAGAAAATCTCTTGGCCTTGAGTAACACACGCAAAATCCGTTTCTATATAAATGGAAGATATTTCACCATGACTTCATAACATCGTTTGGAGATTATTCGCTAAGGTTTCATGAATAGGACTTCACCGTTCCAGATATGCAAGTATGCAAATCTAGAATCAGAAATTCGTCTAAATGTATTTAAATTGCTGATGTTCTTATTCCATTCAAAGCAATAAATTATAATGAATGCTGATGGTGAAGGGCTACTGGCGATTGGTGATAGATTGGTCAATGAAAAGCATGCTATTGCCAAATTATCAAGGACTCTTTTGATTTTTTCATTTTGTAGCAGAAAGCGAAGTCTTCAAGGGCATTTCAAGATCATTTCCCAATTCCACCATTTTTATATTATTTCTTTATTACTACCTTCGTTGGATTTATGGATTTGTCTGGGTATTAAAGGCTTCTATTCAAATCAATGGAAAATGTTAAGGCCGACTCTTAGAAACGGGTCTATCGTAAGGAGAATATTTAAGCGCTTGGGAAAGGGTAAATTCCTGTATAAATTCGCGAAGGCGTGAGAACTAAATGTAAATTTAAAAATCTAATACACCAACGATGTTTCGTAAAATGTAATGGAACGCATTCAGAAATTTTGCTCACCTTCAATATTTTAGCCAGGAACATGTTGAACATTTTGCAATCCACGTTGTAAATTGAGCTTAATAGTCTTCATTATAGCGTAATATTTTCATTATTACCGTAATAATAATCTTAATTTTTAATCAGTTTCCCATAAATTCAGTATTAGAACCAGCGAGGACTGTGATCACAAGGAAGCATTTTAGAGTCATTTCCGGGGACTTACATGATGAAATATCGCGATTCTCGGCGAACGCGATTTACGCTGACAGATGTGGAAAAGATCTCGCGAGATAGTTACGAGAACGGCTTTTACTGGCCTCTAAGCCCCGTAAGGTACACAAACCATATAGTTAATTACCTATTTTTGTGTTTTCTTACCCCTTGCCATACGTCATATGACGTAGAATAATAGTGTAAATATCAATATTAAGTCCTTCAACTCTCCCTATGCCTAAATAAGGTGATTTTCAGCTTATAATGATAATGCGACTTAATTCGGGTGAGATCGAGACTATCACGTCTCTTCTTACATCTAAGTCTTCGTCATATGAAAACTAAAAGAGATAGCTTGAAAGAAGTGCAAAGGAGAAAACTACTTTATGGGTTTCAAAAACCAAGTTAGCGCTTAGAAAATACACCTCAGCAGGGAAACACCCACTAGAAGGGGATTATGAAATACCTGCGAAACCTACTCATAATTAACTAAGTTTTCAGGAAAAGTCAGCTTAAACCTCATCTGACAAGAAAATAAAGGCTTTTTCAGTTTCATGTAACTCAAATGCTCCTTCGTAATGTGCTTAATGTCCAGTGAGTAGGGTTCTTAGTTGCTGCTTGATCTTATATGGTGAGTGTAATCAATATGCCCTAGCTTCACTTGGCGGAACGCCATGATGAAATAAATTTTAACGTACTTCGTAGTTTCCACAAGAAATTATCATTATCGTTATCATAGTACGATCATAGCCTACGTTCATATTTATTTTATATGGTGAGCATAATGGCGCACGATTGATGCTCATGGTAGAGATCTTTTTAGAAATGAAAGTAGAAGTAGGCAGAAGGGAGATGGGTAGCATGCGATTCGTGTAAACATTGAGGAGGTACTGTCGAACGATGCAAAAATGGGTGCGTGGTATGTACAAAGCGCCCACTTGGTTCGCCTGGGGAGCCGCTGCAGTGGCATTGACGGAAAGGCCGCCGGTGGTCTCCGCTGCGGCCTTGTTTCCTTGAGGAAATTCCGAGTGAACCGTCAAATGGGATTTTCCGTTGTCGAGCGATGTACCGTTATGACTAAGGAGGGCGAGCCGCTCGCTTTGCCGTTTCGCACTCCGCCTCTGGAAATTCTAATTCGGCTTTTCTCTTCAGTTTTAAGCCTCCTATATCTGCAGCTCCAGCTGAAGATTGGTTTCGCCGTTTTGGCGCTTTTCAATTTTTGTGTAGCGCCTCCAATAGCGCCATAGTGATTATTCTAAGTAAATTTCAATGGTTTTATGACGGAAAAGTTTTACGAAATTTTTAGTTTTGAATTACTAAAACAGTGCTTTCCTACCTTCCTTCATATGCGCACGCCTACGCATTCACGGCATCGCAACCAAAAGAGATTGTCCGTTTCAAAAGGAATTCAGATTGAAGGAGAAGAGAAAAACTGTATCTGCTGGAACTTTTTATACACCAAATATGAAATTTCGTTAAATGGTAATTATCTCAGATATTAAAGGAAATGATGCCTAAATAATCTAAAGTAAGAGCTAAATGTATTAATATTAATAATGACTTTCCTGTAATCAACCAATTAAGACATTTGAGATTGCACATCTCGTCAATCCAATTTTCCAACACTTCTTCTTATTTGTTGTTGCCTGAGGCGATGAGGCGACGCTGATTGATCGCAAGAAGCATTTATTGATCGTTATTTGATTTATTTCCTTTTGTCTCCTTAGCGAATACTGGTTGCAAAATTAGTTATTCAATTACCTCGCCATTCTTTAGAACCCAAGAAGTTACCGATGATTCATTAGTTTTCAATTTTCCTCACGCTCGAATGACAAAGCGCGATCCTATCAACCTCTCGCGAGCTGGATCTTGCGTAAGTTACTATTAATATTTATCCCCAAGGAAGAATGGACTTGAAAAAAGTCCGACGGGACCGGGAATCGAACCCGGGTCTCCCAAAATTGCCGGTCGGGTACTCTGTCCGTTGAGCTATCCCGGCAGAACATTTCTCCAAGCCATTCGGGAGACAAGGCAATGCATGGCAATCTCCCGAATGGCTTGGAGAAATGTTCTGCCGGGATAGCTCAACGGACAGAGCACCCGAACAGCAATTGGGAGACCCGGGTTCGATTCCCGGTCCCGTAGGTCTTTTTTCAAGTCCATTCTTCCTTGGGATTTTCCTGGGTGCGCACCATCTTGCGCAAAGTCATCTTTACCCATTTTAGATTATTAATATTTATTTTGAAAATCATCTTTCAACTGATTTGTTATTTGCGTTGCTAGAATTATTTCTCGAAGCATTTTCACCCTTTTTGTATTGCAGTGTTTTTAAAAGTAACATTTTTAAAACTGGAAAATGGCATAACAACAGCTGCTCGCTGGCAATTACTCGAGAGGGTATACGCCCACCTTTTAACTATACCGGTGGCAATCAAAATCATCCTAATACAATTCCACTCACTCTCCGTACCTTTCAAAATTTTACATTGTCAGAACGCAGTGCCTCCTGTCTTCGCTAACTTCTCAAATTTTAACAGCTATTGGGAACGTTCGATTCAAGTTTTAGTTCTTACAAGTGATTATTTATGGGGTTTCTTCAAGTTCTATGGCCCTTAAACAACACATATATTATAATATTGCTATCACAGGTTTCAGCAAGCAACTCGTCCGTCGTCGGAACAGATACATCAATTTAAATTTTAAACACCGATGAATGAGTTGAGAGCTAAGGAGAGAAACAAGGAAATCGGTGGAAAACGTGGGCCAGTTCCTGTATTTAGGTAGGGCCATTTCTTGGAATAGAAAGTCAGTATATGAGGTTCTAATGAATGAATGAATGAGTGTACTCTTTATTGAGGCGGGATTCAGCCATGGTGGCCTCTCTTCCACTTAGCCTTAATTGTTAATATATAAATTTAATTTAATGTTTAGAATAGAATACAACAACANAACGTAACAATGCCAGCGCGTTAGCTGAGTAGCTGTAAATGATACAACAATGGGCAAGCGGGGCTGTAACAATGCCAACACTTAGCTACTGCACCAAGGATAGATGACATCTCTTACATAAACCGTTAAAGAGAAATTTAAACGTCCATTGTTCGGTTACAGTAATCTGCAGGTACATGTCAAGATAGATTACCTTGGTTATATTATTCATGTAGTTTCAGAAACATCGTCCTGGATGTAAAATTAAAACCTTTTTTATCGCAAAGGGATTGTGCAATTTTGTCTTTCAACATAAGTACAAAAAAAAACGAGGTTTACAGTCTAGAAAGCAGAGATTCTAAACAATTGGTACTTACTGTGCTGGCGAGACGAAATATTTTAATTTTTACCCAAAAAAAAATATAAATTATATTCCTTATTAGAGATGAAGTATCAAACCTTCTCCTGCATTCTTACCGTTTATACCTTAAATGTTTATCAATATAGAATATTATCTTTCTACTCTCTCCAAAAATGCGTATTATAAACAGAAGATCGGTTCCAGGTGCATGGTCACCAGATGATGGTGATCATGCGCCTTTGCCATGCAATTATTGATTTGTTTTTTCTACATCACTTTTTCTGCCATGATTTTATTATCAAAGGTTCTATAACCGAGTCTTTCCTTCAGCATTGTGACTCCATTATCTCCTCAAGCAATCTCCATGGTGATTATCCCATCCTGCTCGTGTTAGCGTCGGTAGCACTTTATCGGCTTAAAAAACACTTCATCGCATCCCAGTCCTTTCATTACAACTCCCAGAAATCACAAGTCACTGTGCGTCCTGACTTTCCATACACTTTTTCTGGTGATCAAATAGTTGAAATTACCTCCATTTCTTCTCGACAATGCTTTAAATTTGACCCAAGAATCGCTCTACAACCCACATATTATACTCGTACTTATACTCCCTGCAGAATACATCCTTTTTTGACATTACTTTATCATTATTATGGTTGTTTCGTGAAAATTTCAATAGCAAAAAGTTTTAGTTTGTGTTATTCCATCGATATAGATTTATTAGTATTGATAATTGACTAACCAATTTCATGTAAGTTCTTTACATAAATGAATTCTCCATTTTGTAGGGTATTTGTATTCAATTAGTGATATGTGGTGGTCCTAAAGAAATCGAACAATTTTATAATATTTTTTATTAATCTTTTGTTCGAACGATCTTTATATTCCTCATTTTAAATTATCACCTAGTTGTATTGTGAGACTTGCAAAAGTATTCTTGTGCCTCACGAAAAATAGATGTAATCCCAAGATTCTTCGTTAAATTGTGTGTATTTAAAGCAGAAATTCAATGACCGACATTTTTACTAGAGAAATTGCTCTCACCCCTTTCTAAGATGAGTACTCATCCAACAGGGCAGTGCCCTGATAATGATTATATTAATTCTGCTTGTATTTTTAATCACCTTTATTCCTACTTACCTTTCTGCGTGTATGTATATAGATTCCATAATACAAAAGAGAATTATCAAGAACTGCAAAGTTTTCATGCATAGTTTTCGTTCAAGGTTTTCTTGCAACTCTGTTTTTTTCTTAAGAAGCAGAATTCCCACAACTTTCAAACGTTGCAAATTATTAAATTTCGCCACTCCGCATAGAATAAGCTGCTAATTGAAAACCACTGTCCCAGAATCGCCAGAACAATGTCCTACAATCACAATCTAAAATCTGCAATTTTCTTCGAACGCTCTTTGCAAATCGCATACATGCGTTTGAAAATTGCCTGTCTTTGTGACTCAGCAATGACGGGGAATTACCTAAGCCTCGACATTAATGGTGGATTAGAATGTACGTTGGATACTTACTTGGAATTGCTCGCGGAATGCAGATTCCGCGTTTATACGTAAATGCTCCGCTTTTGTCCTTGAAAATGTCGAACATTTGCCAATTCTGAAGCACTTAGCTTTTTTATGTCCCATTAACTCGCTCGTTCCATCTTAAGATGTTTGATAATTCAATAACTGCGATCGAAATTATGTAACATAAGACTTGCCGAACATGTGTTCATCCCTTTCGTTGCGTCATCGTCTCTGCGTCACTCTTTCCTATATTATTCGCGTCAAAGGGTACCCACGAGGATATCTGATCCCTGCGGATGAAGAATCACCGGTGATTTTGATGGATGTTCGTCATTTGCTCTCAAGTCATCTGAAATTACTTCAGAGCTTCTTCATCTTTTACTCATTCTTTCACGACGCTTCCTTTACTCACTAAATTGCTATAGACATCCATATCTTTCATGTCTTAATATTATCAATAGACTTTGAAATCATCACTGCTGCTGCATTCCTTTTCTCGGTATTAACAATACCTGATACGCCTAAGCTCATGAATCATAATTTCAATCGCTTAGGCTTATGATTCTCAAATACGTCATTTGTCATCAAATTACTATTTAATATTAATGTTATAATAACAATTTTACTAAACATTTTTGGCGTAAAAATGTCGTATCGCTATAACAGTTGTGTAATTGCTGGATTCTTAAGAAACTGTAGTGTAAAAGTGCGCGTGTAATGTTATAAATCGGACACCCGATGAAAGGGTATTTCAAGTACGCATTGGATCGACGCATAAGGTCTTGATTTTTTCCTTTTTAGAACTAAGCCGTGATGAGGAATTTTTGTATACATTTCTTAATATAAATTTCTCTTAATTTTCAGGTGAGTTCTGAATTTCCAACGTTTCGTACCAAAATTGGATTCCGATTGGTGAGTACTTAAGCCCCTCCTCTTAAGTAGCGGTTCCAAACTATATCTGACAGGTGTTGTCCCGCAAATTATAGCTTTTGTAACCGGAACGAATATTGTACAGAAGTGAGGAGGACACTTTTCACTTTTGATGCCTTCTATTTTAATGTCCACAACACCCTTTTTCTCAACATCGCCCTTTTAATACATTAATGTTATTATTATTTATTATTATTTTTTAAAAGGGCTTCGTACAATAAGCCACCGAAGCAGTCGTAGGGTGTCAGACGAACCACATTTCGGAAAGTGGTATTCCAATTATGAAATAAATTTGTAAAAGAGCCCTTTTGTAAAATTTCAAATGGAGTGCTAAAAACGATAATAAGTTAAATAAGTTAAATATTATACGTGTTTTAGTTTTACGCGCTTTCGAAATTAATAATATGCAATAACTTTTTTACGATTGTAGTCAAGTGAACGAAATGTTAACGCAAAAGATCTTATGGTACCAGTTTTAAGGTAATATTATATAAATACCACCTGTTCATAGTACATATTATGTCAAAATAGCTTTCTTAGAGTCGAGAAACAAATGGTTTTGTAAGTTTTAGCCAGGTTACTTTTCTTGTTTTATTAATCAGTCGAAGTCTTCCTAATTATAGTACTGAACTTGTTTAATTTCAGTTTTGTCTTTTAAATGTTGTCATATGATATGTCACTATCTAGATTTGAAAAATGTTTTTTTAATGGCGTCATTTTATATTATTTTAGATTTTAATGGTCATACTGACAGTAAGGCGATGACTTTTACTTTTAAATAAAAAAATACTCATTTGTAGGTCTTTACTCTCTTGTTCTACGACTATTCCATCTTAAATTCAGCTCCAAGGCCGGTTGAAACCTCAGTCCCTCCACCATTAGCCACAAAAAGCTTAGGTGAGGGAATGAGACGTCTACGCACCCTTGCTCTCCTTTCTGAACTAGAATTAAATAAGAGTTTTCCTCTCAAAAGTGAGCTCAAAAGCGGAGTAACGGCTGCCGACTGACCCTGTGAAAACGCTTTCCATAGCATTAGGTATGAAATGATCGTAATCAAAGCCATCATTCGGCATCACTCACACTTCAGTAGCTATTATCACAGTCATGTCTTATCAAGATAATTTCTCTCTCTACTATGTGACAATAAAGGAAAACAGTCCTATATACCCAGATAGAGAAACAGGAGTATAGCAGTATTGTTAAAAGGGCTTCGACTGCTTACTTTATTTCACACGTGAGCCCCCACCGGGAATCGAACCCGGGACTGCTTCCACTGAAGTCGAACGCATTGCCCACTTAGCTAACCGGGAGCCCTGGAGTAGCAGGAACTATACTGTTATGTAACCGTGCTTTTTGTTTTCAAACTAAAAAAATCGCATATCATGGAGTTAAAGAGTGGATCTACTTCTCTATACAATTTTCGAAAGGCATATTCAAACAATATCGAACAGCTTTCGTTCTCCTTTTCCAGACCGCAATTCGAAAAGAATTCTAAAAGAAAATCTCTTGGCCTTGAGTAACACACGCAAAATCCGTTTCTATATAAATGGAAGATATTTCACCATGACTTCATAACATCGTTTGGAGATTATTCGCTAAGGTTTCATGAATAGGACTTCACCGTTCCAGATATGCAAGTATGCAAATCTAGAATCAGAAATTCGTCTAAATGTATTTAAATTGCTGATGTTCTTATTCCATTCAAAGCAATAAATTATAATGAATGCTGATGGTGAAGGGCTACTGGCGATTGGTGATAGATTGGTCAATGAAAAGCATGCTATTGCCAAATTATCAAGGACTCTTTTGATTTTTTCATTTTGTAGCAGAAAGCGAAGTCTTCAAGGGCATTTCAAGATCATTTCCCAATTCCACCATTTTTATATTATTTCTTTATTACTACCTTCGTTGGATTTATGGATTTGTCTGGATATTAAAGGCTTCTATTCAAATCAATGGAAAATGTTAAGGCCGACTCTTAGAAACGGGTCTATCGTAAGGAGAATATTTAAGCGCTTGGGAAAGGGTAAATTCCTGTATAAATTCGCGAAGGCGTGAGAACTAAATGTAAATTTAAAAATCTAATACACCAACGATGTTTCGTAAAATGTAATGGAACGCATTCAGAAATTTTGCTCACCTTCAATATTTTAGCCAGGAACATGTTGAACATTTTGCAATCCACGTTGTAAATTGAGCTTAATAGTCTTCATTATAGCGTAATATTTTCATTATTACCGTAATAATAATCTTAATTTTTAATCAGTTTTCCATAAATTCAGTATTAGAACCAGCGAGGACTGTGATCACAAGGAAGCATTTTAGAATCATTTCCGGGGACTTACATGATGAAATATCGCGATTCTCAGCGAACGCGATTTACGCTGACAGATGTGGAAAAGATCTCGCGAGATAGTTACGAAAACGGCTTTTACTGGCCTCTAAGCCCCGTAAGGTACACAAACCATATAGTTAATTACCTATTTTTGTGTTTTCTTACCCCTTGCCATACGTCATATGACGTAGAATAATAGTGTAAATATCAATATTAAGTCCTTCAACTCTCCCTATGCCTAAATAAGGTGATTTTCAGCTTATAATGATAATGCGACTTAATTCGGGTGAGATCGAGACTATCACGTCTCTTCTTACATCTAAGTCTTCGTCATATGAAAACTAAAAGAGATAGCTTGAAAGATGTGCAAAGGAGAAAACTACTTTATGGGTTTCAAAAACCAAGTTAGCGCTTAGAAAATACACCTCAGCAGGGAAACACCCACTAGAAGGGGATTATGAAATACCTGCGAAACCTACTCATAATTAACACAGTTTTCAGGAAAAGTCAGCTTAAATCTCATCTGACAAGAAAATAAAGGCTTTTTCAGTTTCATGTAACTCAAGTGCTCCTTCGTAATGTGCTTAATGTCCAGTGAGTAGGGTTCTTAGGATAAATGCTGCCAACACAAAGTTAATGTTAATAGAAGAACGAATAGAATATCCCAAGGAAAAACGGACTCGATAAAAGTCTGACAGGACCAGGAATGGAACCTGGAATCTGCCGCTTTCGAAGCAGATGTTTAAACCAATTAAGCTGTCGAGTCAGAACATGTTTTCCAGCCGTTTTAGGAGACTTTGTAGGCAAGGGCAAAGTGGTTTTAAAGTGCGGGTGCACAAAAAGCAGTGGTTTCAAGTGAAACCACTATGCCCCAGGTCCTGTCAGAGTTTTACATGCCCGTTTTTTCTAGTGATTTTCCTAATTAACGCCGTAACTTTCAATCTTACCTTTACCCTTTTCCTTGCACGAATATAATAGTTGCTGCTTGATCTTATATGGTGAGTGTAATCAATATGCCCTTGCTTCACTTGGTGGAACGCCATGATGAAATAAATTTTAACGTACTTCGTAGTTTCCACAAGAAATTATCATTATCGTTATCATAGTACGATCATAGCCTACGTTCATATTTATTTTATATGGTGAGCATAATGGCGCACGATTGATGCTCATGGTAGAGATCTTTCTAGAAATGAAGAAATGAAAGTAGAAGTAGGCAGAAGGGAGATGGGTAGCATGCGATTCGTGTAAACATTGAGGAGGTACTGTCGAACGATGCAAAAATGGGTGCGTGGTATGTACAAAGCGCCCACTTGGTTCGCCTGGGGAGCCGCTGCAGTGGCATTGACGGAAAGGCCGCCGGTGGTCTCCGCTGCGGCCTTGTTTCCTTGAGGAAATTCCGAGTGAACCGTCAAATGGGATTTTCCGTTGTCGAGCGATGTACCGTTATGACTAAGGAGGGCGAGCCGCTCGCTTTGCCGTTTCGCACTCCGCCTCTGGAAATTCTAATTCGGCTTTTCTCTTCAGTTTTAAGCCTCCTATATCTGCAGCTCCAGCTGAAGATTGGTTTCGCCGTTTTGGCGCTTTTCAATTTTTGTGTAGCGCCTCCAATAGCGCCATAGTGATTATTCTAAGTAAATTTCAATGGTTTTATGACGGAAAAGTTTTACGAAATTTTTAGTTTTGAATTACTAAAACAGTGCTTTCCTACCTTCCTTCATATGCGCACGCCTACGCATTCACGGCATCGCAACCAAAAGAGATTGTCCGTTTCAAAAGGAATTCAGATTGAAGGAGAAGAGAAAAACTGTATCTGCTGGAACTTTTTATACACCAAATATGAAATTTCGTTAAATGGTAATTATCTCAGATATTAAAGGAAATGATGCCTAAATAATCTAAAGTAAGAGCTAAATGTATTAATATTAATAATGACTTTCCTGTAATCAACCAATTAAGACATTTGAGATTGCACATCTCGTCAATCCAATTTTCCAACACTTCTTCTTATTTGTTGTTGCCTGAGGCGATGAGGCGACGCTGATTGATCGCAAGAAGCATTTATTGATCGTTATTTGATTTATTTCCTTTTGTCTCCTTAGCGAATTACTGGTTGCAAAATTAGTTATTCAATTACCTCGCCATTCTTTAGAACCCAAGAAGTTACCGATGATTCATTAGTTTTCAATTTTCCTCACGCTCGAATGACAAAGCGCGATCCTATCAACCTCTCGCGAGCTGGATCTTGCGTAAGTTACTATTAATATTTATCCCCAAGGAAGAATGGACTTGAAAAAAGTCCGACGGGACCGGGAATCGAACCCGGGTCTCCCAAAATTGCCGGTCGGGTACTCTGTCCGTTGAGCTATCCCGGCAGAACATTTCTCCAAGCCATTCGGGAGACAAGGCAATGCATGGCAATCTCCCGAATGGCTTGGAGAAATGTTCTGCCGGGATAGCTCAACGGACAGAGCACCCGAACAGCAATTGGGAGACCCGGGTTCGATTCCCGGTCCCGTCAGACTTTTTTCAAGTCCATTCTTCCTTGGGATTTTTCCTGGGTGCGCACCATCTTGCGCAAAGTCATCTTTACCCATTTTAGATTATTAATATTTATTTTGAAAATCATCTTTCAACTGATTTGTTATTTGCGTTGCTAGAATTATTTCTCGAAGCATTTTCACCCTTTTTGTATTGCAGTGTTTTTAAAAGTAACATTTTTAAAACTGGAAAATGGTATAACAACAGCTGCTCGCTGGCAATTACTCGAGAGGGTATACGCCCACCTTTTAACTATACCGGTGGCAATCAAAATCATCCTAATACAATTCCACTCACTCTCCGTACCTTTCAAAATTTTACATTGTCAGAACGCAGTGCCTCCTGTCTTCGCTAACTTCTCAAATTTTAACAGCTATTGGGAACGTTCGATTCAAGTTTTAGTTCTTACAAGTGATTATTTATGGGGTTTCTTCAAGTTCTATGGCCCTTAAACAACACATATATTATAATATTGCTATCACAGGTTTCAGCAAGCAACTCGTCCGTCGTCGGAACAGATACATCAATTTAAATTTTAAACACCGATGAATGAGTTGAGAGCTAAGGAGAGAAACAAGGAAATCGGTGGAAAACGTGGGCCAGTTCCTGTATTTAGGTAGGGCCATTTCTTGTAATAGAAAGTCAGTATATGAGGTTCTAATGAATGAATGAATGAGTGTACTCTTTATTGAGGCGGGATTCAGCCATGGTGGCCTCTCTTCCACTTAGCCTTAATTGTTAATATATAAGTTAAATTTAATGTTTAGAATAGAATACAACAACACAAAGAGATTTCAGTTTGTGGGGAAAACTCTTCTTAACTGAAGGTCGAAGAAGACAAAAACCTCATTGTGCGGGAGAACACTCGCAAAGAAAAAGGTAAAAACAAAATGCGAAAACAAAGTAAATAATATAAAAACAATAAATAAAGAGAAAGGAAAAAAATAAGAGTTATTATAATTATGGTAAGAAAATTAAAACGGAGAATTAAATGAAAAACCATAGGAAATTATTTATAAGGGACTTTGAAAAATACGTAAATCAATATTTAAGCCATGTTAAATCCTTATTTTTGGGATATTTTAGCTTAAAGTGAGAATTATGAGAAAGGAGGAGGCCTTAGAGATAAGGGTGTGGCGTTGAATGGAAAAAAATGATTTGAGTTGTTAGGGAAACAATCAAGGAGATGGTAGGCGTAGTGGGAGAGGAGAGGGTTTTGAGTGAAGAGATAAAATAGTAGCGAGAGAAATGAGTGGTTAAATATTAGGAAGAGAGAGATTATGAATGAAGGTAATTCATAATTGAGTGCAAGGGAAAAGATACATGAGAAGACATATGCAGGAATTTTTAGATGATATAAAGGTTGTTTTGAGTTATTAAAAAGAAATTGTATTAAGTTGTATTTCTCAGGCAGGGGAACCTGTGACCTTCAGGCCAAATGCGGTCTTACAGTCACTTTTTAAACAAACGCCCTTTTTAAACTATTTTGATTTTGAATATCGCTAGTGAAAATAAAATTAAAAATATTTATTTTAGTTCACTTAGTGAATTTAGGAGTCACCTCACTGAATTGTTATATTGTATGAATGTAGAGAGCAAATAAAGCGCGGCCTAGCAGTTTCTATTCGGCCGAATGATACTTGTATGCGGCCTTCATGTAGGAAAAGGCTCCCCACCACTAGTAAAGTAGGCGTTCTTATAAATAGGCAAAAGATTCTTGTTTACGAATTAATAAAGGGAGTTGGAAGTACTTTTATAATCTCCTCCGTGTCATTTCCAACTATCCTTTAGTTACTGCTTACCTTAAGTCATCAACGCCAAGGTCCTGGGTACGAGTCCCGGCGATCCCGATTTTCATGGTTTGTGTTCATTCATTATTTCTTGCTCCACCACAATGGGAAGGACGACTAGTTCGATTATTCAATGGATATTTATGAATAAATAAACCATCGCCAGACTTTCATTTTCGGGTAAGTGGGATTATTATGGAATTCTACTATGTTCAAGAGAAAATATTATCTCTGACGTGTTAACTTTTATTCCATAAAAGAAAAGAAACAGTTACTTAGGACGTTCTCGAATGGCGAAGTTAGGTATGTATCTTTTACTGGGGCTATTTTTCATAATAGTTAAAGAAAAAAAGTGACTCTTACACCAATTCAGAGATGAAAACTAGATATGTCCTCACCGATTGCCAATTCATTCCAAAACGACTGGCTCTGAGAGGAGAAGTCCACTTTTTCCTTGAAGGCGAATTGGCTTGGAATTGTCCTTGGGCTAGAGAGGGGAGAATGTGACAACGCCCTTCAGATGTTCAATTGTTTCATCGCTCGTTCTCATCGACACAGTTTCTAAACCTTATCTGCTCCATTCCCTCCTTTCACCTGTTCTATTTAGGGTGTTCAGATTAAAACTTTGATTTCGGGGTATTACACGTTGATTCTGGTACTATTCTTGAAAGGGAATTTGGATCTTGATTATTAGGATTTTGGATATAAGCAATTGACCTTTCGGTAACAGTATCACAATCCTATTTAGATCAATTTGAATAGTATTCTTGTATATTATTGCTTTTTGATTCCTTAAGAGTGTATTTCAACGTATTCTTAACCTTAAGTTAATTTTCTTCCGATAGAATCTAATTAACCTAGATTCGTATGATTTGCGTTTCTTATATTGCGTTTACTTAATCATTCCATAAATAAAGTAATTCAGATATAATATCATTAGATTATATATAGATTTAATTTATAAAGCCCCCCTTAAAATAAACGAAGTACCTAACAAAATAAGCGATGCGGAATACGAAGAGTACCCATGGATACCCATGGATATATTGCGGTGCACCAAGTCTACCCAGTGAACCGCATCACACCGGCTGGGAAGCACTTGTTATTCAGCATTCGATATCGGGTTTCATTGTGAGCTTCTCGTTATGGATAAATTGTTTGAATTTGAGGAAGATACTTTGTGCTTACTCCATTCCTGAAACTAGCTCTGCAGGATATTTTGATTTTCTGTTTTCTGTGTTTATTAATTTTCCACCCTTTACGTATTGCTTTGGTAATAAAGCCGCACATGATTGATAGTCATTCTAATTATTACAATATATCTTACCTCGTATTCTATACTAGAGATTTGATTTAAGTTTTACTCACACCTCAAACAGTGTCAACTTTCCCAAGGAAGAATGGACTTGGAAAAAGTCTGAGGGGACCGGGAATCGAACCCGGGTCTCCCAATTGCCGGTCGGGTGCTCTGTCCGTTGAGCTATACCGGCAGAAATTTTTTTCAAGCCATTCGGGAGACTTTATGGGCAAGGACCTTGTGAGTTGGTCCATATGGTGGCATCGTTCGCAGTCATGGGTTGATAGAAGCACCGCCCACACAAAGTGATGGAAAGGATACCCCCTTCAGGTTGATGCACAAGAAAAACGGGAAAGGGTGAAGTAACGCTACTTCACCTTTACCCGTTTTCCTAGTGTCAACTTTATTTGGCTATAAATACTTCTGATTCTTGGATAACCAATTGGGCATTCCGTTCGTATTCGGCGAAAGGTGCCATGGGTTCGACTCCCGCCGAGGCCCTTGATTTTGACCCAAGAGAAGAAGAAAAAATGGAAAATTATCAGCATTAATGGGTAACGGGTCCGAGTGATATAGAAAAGCCAAATACGTGGGAGCCAATGCGCTGACCACTGTGAACGCCTGGCTAGGCCATGTTCTTCAAAGAGATGCCGCGTAATGGACTTTACTTCATAAATACCTCAGCCGTGTAGTTGGGCTTGACATTTGTTATTTAGTTCGCTGCTGCTTGGAATTGCCGTTGAACGCAATAGAATTGTAGTATAGATTTTTTCGAAACGCAATCTGCGGTTTAAAACTAAATTTATCTTTTTCACCGCTACGAAAAATTGAACAAAACTGTTGTTTCCCCTTTGCCATCACTCATCCAAGTAATCACGGAAGGTCGGTCGAAACCCAAGGAACCCCATATTAATTACCCAAAGCTTTGAAGAAGGAATCTCGGCAACATTATTAGTGAAGTGGGCTCTCCGTGTTTCAGGAGTAAGTCTACTTAATTGCAGCACAATGATCCTATGAGTACAGTCTTAATAGCTTTAATATCCTAGCTTGAGTAACCAGAATGGACGCCATTATTCCGCATCGCTCATACTAAAGTAGCTAAAATTAACATTTTAGCCACGAACAAGGCGGAGATAAAAGTAAATGAAAGGTTCATTTTTCTCAATCCTCGACAAAAAGGAATGAAATATTCCCAAGGAGAAACGGACATGAAGAAAAGTCTGACGGAACCGGGTCACGAACCCGGGTCTCCCAATAGCCGGCTGACTGCTCTATCCATTGAGCTATCCCACCAGAAAATTTCTCCATGCTGTTTGGGAGTCCCGGTTCTGTCAGACTTTTTTCATATCCGTTTCTCCGTGAGAATTTTCCTAGTTGCACGCCTTATCGTGCCAAGTTACCAAAACCCTTTTCCTTGTGGAATGAAATATATTCGACTCGTATGGTAGCAGGAACAAATGTTAGATTTGGTCTCAAAGTGACGTAAACATCGAAAGTTGTAAAATTGTCTACCCTAAGATGAATGCGACTGAAACGTATTTAGTTACTTGGATCGCTCTTCAAGCATTTTTCCGTAAATCGAGTCTTTTAAAAAGGGGGTATACTAAGTCCTCAATGAATAACAATTGTAGTGTGGGAAAATAATTTATTAATTGGTAGATTTAACTTGTGAATTCGTCCATATCCGATCTAAATGATAGATATGTTGTATTCACATCGTCAGACTATGCTAAGGAGTTTATAGGATAAAATTATATGATAATTCTGCTCTAAGTTCCCTTTTCTACTTGACATTTCATTAAGTTTGATTGTATTCAATGGCATAGTTTCAGACTCAATTGTATGAACTTCTTGCCTTCATAGGCGAAAAATGAAATTATCCTCAACACCGTTTCCACAGTCCCTCTCGTTTTCTCTGACATAGCTAATCACTGAGCCGTGACAGTGCTCGAATGCCTCCTTTTCCTCATAAGACACCGCTTTTGTTCTTTCGTTACACTGTCCTTTGCATCGGGACGAACTTCTGCTCTTCCTTGTTATCTCCTCTTTTGCCATTTATACTATTCTTACCTCTCTTATTCATACGTTATTCATACCGTTCCCGTCAGGGCATCGAACCATAGTAACAATTCGTGCCAGTCTTCGCAATGATTCATACTAAGGAAAACTAAATAATTATCGGTTTCGCTCCTTCTGCCAACGTCGAACCGATTCGAATCGGTTTTTTCCGCTTTGACCATTGTTACATCATATCCCTTTGAAAGNACGCCCCCTTGCTCTCCTTTCTGAACTAGAATTAAATAAGAGTTTTCCTCTCAAAAGTGAACTCAAAAGCGGAGTAACTGCTGCCGACTGACCCTGTGAAAACGCTTTCCATAGCATTTGGTATGAAATGATGGTAATCAAAGCCATCATTCGGCATCACTCACACTTCAGTAGCTATTATCACAGTCATGTCTTATCAAGATAATTTCTCTCTCTACTATGTGACAATAAAGGAAAACAGTCCTATATACCCAGATAGAGAAACAGGAGTATAGCAGTATTGTTAAAAGGGCTTCGACTGCTTAGTTTATTTCACACGTGAGCCCCCACCGGGAATCGAACCCGGGACTGCTTCCACTGAAGTCGAACGTGTTGCCCACTTAGCTAACCGTGAGCCCTGGAGTAGCAGGAACTATACTGTTATGTAACCGTGCTTTTTGTTTTCAAACTAAAAAAATCGCATATCATGGAGTTAAAGAGTGGATCTACTTCTTTATACAATTTTCGAAAGGCATATTCAAACAATATCGAACAGCTTTCGTTCTCCTTTTCCAGACCGCAATTCGAAAAGAATTCTAAAAGAAAATCTCTTGGCCTTGAGTAACACACGCAAAATCCGTTTCTATATAAATGGAAGATATTTCACCATGACTTCATAACATCGTTTGGAGATTATTCGCTAAGGTTTCATGAATAGGACTTCACCGTTCCAGATATGCAAGTATGCAAATCTAGAATCAGAAATTCGTCTAAATGTATTTAAATTGCTGATGTTCTTATTCCATTCAAAGCAATAAATTATAATGAATGTTGATGGTGAAGGGCTACTGGCGATTGGTGATAGATTGGTCAATGAAAAGCATGCTATTGCCAAATTATCAAGGACTCTTTTGATTTTTTCATTTTGTAGCAGAAAGCGAAGTCTTCAAGGGCATTTCAAGATCATTTCCCAATTCCACCATTTTTATATTATTTCTTTATTACTACCTTCGTTGGATTTATGGATTTGTCTGGATATTAAAGGCTTCTATTCAAATCAATGGAAAATGTTAAGGCCGACTCTTAGAAACGGGTCTATCGTAAGGAGAATATTTAAGCGCTTGGGAAAGGGTAAATTCCTGTATAAATTCGCGAAGGCGTGAGAACTAAATGTAAATTTAAAAATCTAATACACCAACGATGTTTCGTAAAATGTAATGGAACGCATTCAGAAATTTTGCTCACCTTCAATATTTTAGCCAGGAACATGTTGAACATTTTGCAATCCACGTTGTAAATTGAGCTTAATAGTCTTCATTATAGCGTAATATTTTCATTATTACCGTAATAATAATCTTAATTTTTAATCAGTTTTCCATAAATTCAGTATTAGAACCAGCGAGGACTGTGATCACAAGGAAGCATTTTAGAATCATTTCCGGGGACTTACATGATGAAATATCGCGATTCTCAGCGAACGCGATTTACGCTGACAGATGTGGAAAAGATCTCGCGAGATAGTTACGAAAACGGCTTTTACTGGCCTCTAAGCCCCGTAAGGTACACAAACCATATAGTTAATTACCTATTTTTGTGTTTTCTTACCCCTTGCCATACGTCATATGACGTAGAATAATAGTGTAAATATCAATATTAAGTCCTTCAACTCTCCCTATGCCTAAATAAGGTGATTTTCAGCTTATAATGATAATGCGACTTAATTCGGGTGAGATCGAGACTATCACGTCTCTTCTTACATCTAAGTCTTCGTCATATGAAAACTAAAAGAGATAGCTTGAAAGATGTGCAAAGGAGAAAACTACTTTATGGGTTTCAAAAACCAAGTTAGCGCTTAGAAAATACACCTCAGCAGGGAAACACCCACTAGAAGGGGATTATGAAATACCTGCGAAACCTACTCATAATTAACACAGTTTTCAGGAAAAGTCAGCTTAAATCTCATCTGACAAGAAAATAAAGGCTTTTTCAGTTTCATGTAACTCAAGTGCTCCTTCGTAATGTGCTTAATGTCCAGTGAGTAGGGTTCTTAGGATAAATGCTGCCAACACAAAGTTAATGTTAATAGAAGAACGAATAGAATATCCCAAGGAAAAACGGACTCGATAAAAGTCTGACAGGACCAGGAATGGAACCTGGAATCTGCCGCTTTCGAAGCAGATGTTTAAACCAATTAAGCTGTCGAGTCAGAACATGTTTTCCAGCCGTTTTAGGAGACTTTGTAGGCAAGGGCAAAGTGGTTTTAAAGTGCGGGTGCACAAAAAGCAGTGGTTTCAAGTGAAACCACTATGCCCCAGGTCCTGTCAGAGTTTTACATGCCCGTTTTTTCTAGTGATTTTCCTAATTAACGCCGTAACTTTCAATCTTACCTTTACCCTTTTCCTTGCACGAATATAATAGTTGCTGCTTGATCTTATATGGTGAGTGTAATCAATATGCCCTTGCTTCACTTGGTGGAACGCCATGATGAAATAAATTTTAACGTACTTCGTAGTTTCCACAAGAAATTATCATTATCGTTATCATAGTACGATCATAGCCTACGTTCATATTTATTTTATATGGTGAGCATAATGGCGCACGATTGATGCTCATGGTAGAGATCTTTCTAGAAATGAAGAAATGAAAGTAGAAGTAGGCAGAAGGGAGATGGGTAGCATGCGATTCGTGTAAACATTGAGGAGGTACTGTCGAACGATGCAAAAATGGGTGCGTGGTATGTACAAAGCGCCCACTTGGTTCGCCTGGGGAGCCGCTGCAGTGGCATTGACGGAAAGGCCGCCGGTGGTCTCCGCTGCGGCCTTGTTTCCTTGAGGAAATTCCGAGTGAACCGTCAAATGGGATTTTCCGTTGTCGAGCGATGTACCGTTATGACTAAGGAGGGCGAGCCGCTCGCTTTGCCGTTTCGCACTCCGCCTCTGGAAATTCTAATTCGGCTTTTCTCTTCAGTTTTAAGCCTCCTATATCTGCAGCTCCAGCTGAAGATTGGTTTCGCCGTTTTGGCGCTTTTCAATTTTTGTGTAGCGCCTCCAATAGCGCCATAGTGATTATTCTAAGTAAATTTCAATGGTTTTATGACGGAAAAGTTTTACGAAATTTTTAGTTTTGAATTACTAAAACAGTGCTTTCCTACCTTCCTTCATATGCGCACGCCTACGCATTCACGGCATCGCAACCAAAAGAGATTGTCCGTTTCAAAAGGAATTCAGATTGAAGGAGAAGAGAAAAACTGTATCTGCTGGAACTTTTTATACACCAAATATGAAATTTCGTTAAATGGTAATTATCTCAGATATTAAAGGAAATGATGCCTAAATAATCTAAAGTAAGAGCTAAATGTATTAATATTAATAATGACTTTCCTGTAATCAACCAATTAAGACATTTGAGATTGCACATCTCGTCAATCCAATTTTCCAACACTTCTTCTTATTTGTTGTTGCCTGAGGCGATGAGGCGACGCTGATTGATCGCAAGAAGCATTTATTGATCGTTATTTGATTTATTTCCTTTTGTCTCCTTAGCGAATTACTGGTTGCAAAATTAGTTATTCAATTACCTCGCCATTCTTTAGAACCCAAGAAGTTACCGATGATTCATTAGTTTTCAATTTTCCTCACGCTCGAATGACAAAGCGCGATCCTATCAACCTCTCGCGAGCTGGATCTTGCGTAAGTTACTATTAATATTTATCCCCAAGGAAGAATGGACTTGAAAAAAGTCCGACGGGACCGGGAATCGAACCCGGGTCTCCCAAAATTGCCGGTCGGGTACTCTGTCCGTTGAGCTATCCCGGCAGAACATTTCTCCAAGCCATTCGGGAGACAAGGCAATGCATGGCAATCTCCCGAATGGCTTGGAGAAATGTTCTGCCGGGATAGCTCAACGGACAGAGCACCCGAACAGCAATTGGGAGACCCGGGTTCGATTCCCGGTCCCGTCAGACTTTTTTCAAGTCCATTCTTCCTTGGGATTTTCCTGGGTGCGCACCATCTTGCGCAAAGTCATCTTTACCCATTTTAGATTATTAATATTTATTTTGAAAATCATCTTTCAACTGATTTGTTATTTGCGTTGCTAGAATTATTTCTCGAAGCATTTTCACCCTTTTTGTATTGCAGTGTTTTTAAAAGTAACATTTTTAAAACTGGAAAATGGCATAACAACAGCTGCTCGCTGGCAATTACTCGAGAGGGTATACGCCCACCTTTTAACTATACCGGTGGCAATCAAAATCATCCTAATACAATTCCACTCACTCTCCGTACCTTTCAAAATTTTACATTGTCAGAACACAGTGCCTCCTGTCTTCGCTAATTTCTCAAATTTTAACAGCTATTGGGAACGTTCGATTCAAGTTTTAGTTCTTACAAGTGATTATTTATGGGGTTTCTTCAAGTTCTATGGCCCTTAAACAACACATATATTATAATATTGCTATCACAGGTTTCAGCAAGCAACTCGTCCGTCGTCGGAACAGATACATCAATTTAAATTTTAAACACCGATGAATGAGTTGAGAGCTAAGGAGAGAAACAAGGAAATCGGTGGAAAACGTGGGCCAGTTCCTGTATTTAGGTAGGGCCATTTCTTGGAATAGAAAGTCAGTATATGAGGTTCTAATGAATGAATGAATGAGTGTACTCTTTATTGAGGCGGGATTCAGCCATGGTGGCCTCTCTTCCACTTAGCCTTAATTGTTAATATATAAGTTAAATTTAATGTTTAGAATAGAATAGAACAACAACACCAAAAGATTTGCGTTTGTGGGAAAAATCTCGAATAAAGGTTGGAGATGACAAAAACTCTACTATAACTCAACACCCATAAAGAAGGTACGTCGAAAACCGCGAAAACTGATAGTAGGTAATGCAAAAAATTAAATAAAAAAGAAAATAAATAAAAATGA